>VDFB02153576.1:45432-91530 GCA_007258455.2 Sequoia sempervirens | reverse complement strand
GCAATATTAAGCTTATTTTATTATTAACCATTTCCAAATTAAGGAAAAATGGATACCTTTTCCATTAATACATTTTTCCCTCACTTTAGTGAGAGTATGACCCCGTGTCAAACTCACACTAAAGTAGACATTCAAGAAACTTATCTATGTAGTGATGAAAAAGATACACAATCATACAACATCAAAGAGAAAGAAGAGATCAAGCTTAGATTGTCCAACTTGATGTGGAACACATATAGGATATCGATTTGTGCTCACTCTAAGGTAGTAGAAATCTATGTTGTCCACTAGTTGAGTCTTCAATAGAGTGGCTTAGTGAGAAAGTCATGCCTATGTGTTGGATCTCACCATACAATAATAAAGTCATGCATATGTGTTGGCTCTCATCATACTAACCATACCAAAGCTATCCCTATGATAACTTCAATAATAAATCACAAATAAAATGAAACAAAGGGGTGGAAAATGAGAGAATCATATTAGACTCCCATACCATATCAAAGTTGTCCTCCTAAAAACTTTAATAAGGCACCACAATGCAAGGCACGGATCCATGGATAAGCCGAGTGTGTTATGATAGGTGGCCTTGAATTAGGGTTTCAAGCTTCACAAGCTCACCAAGTTTTGTAATGCTCAACAATTATGAATATTATATATATAGGTTTCTATTCAAGGGGGTTTTTCTTCATTCGTGTAAGGTCTTCTTCTTAGGGATCATCGTTCCTAATGTCCCCAAGAGAGGAAAAGTCACAAGTAAAAGATTTGAAACTTTGGGAATGCAGTGCATCACATCGCATCTAAGAGGAAAGTCGTACACTAAGAAATATCACACTCTTGGAGAACATCAAACCCAATGACACCACCAAAAAAAGGAAGCATCAAAAGAGAAAAAAATCACACCATGAAATATGTAAAATGTCAAAATATATTATCGATGTATGCCTCCACATTAAAGCAGTTGCTAACACCATTCTTGTGAGAAATTTCATTAAAGTCACCAATGTTCCATCATAAGACATGAGAGCATCCTTGAAAATCCCTATGCCAAGTCATATGTTTTTGAAATAAAGCTATGTCATAGAAAAGGAGGGAGCGGTTTCCCCCAAAAATACATAAGGGATCTATGGATTCGAGGTTAGCTTATCTTTGGTACAATGTTGTTATAGAGCTCAACACATCATTGTTACCCAAATACTCATAGAACTATAATAATAACACATTGAGAGAAAAAAAAAGAAAAATCTTTTCGGGTCAACATGGAAGATACCTAAATGTTTCAATGCCTTGTGTCATCTCAAACAGGAAAACACAAGACAAGTGAAAAAGGATAAAATATTAATGACATATAGAAGAATGTAGGTAAATATAAAGGAATGGACAAAAAGAAAGAGATACATCAAATGAAACAACACAGGCGATCACATTACGCACATGCCATCATATAAAAACAATGCAAAAGACTACTATGCCACATGTAAGTCAACCTATATTAGGTCTTTTGCATCCCAATCTCGAGTAGCATATGGGGAAGGTGGAAAACTAGCCAAAGAGACAACAAGTGCTAAATTAGGGGAAGCACCTAGTTCAACACTCTTTTTAGTAAAATTTTCATTTAATCTCATATAAGAGGAGAAAAATGAATTCAACTCATTATGCACTTGTTCTTCAATCTTTGTAATATCAATGTCATCATCTAAATTAATCACAATAAGAGGTCTAATGAATCTATCCATAAAAGTTCGTTCATGATTATGTTGCAGTGAGGGTGAAGAGACATCATGCATTTCTTTAGGTGAGTTTATATTTTTATTTTATATGTTTCTCTTTTCTTTTTTAGCTTATAACATACAAGAAATAACATGACTTCTATGCTTACACTCTCTAGCATTTCAATTTTGTTTTAATATATTTTTAGTTTGCATTTGTATAGGAGCAATTTAATCAATCATAGGTTTATTTTATTCCCTTATGGGAGGAATGGAAGGAATCATGGGAGGTTGTTCAACTACATTCTCTTTATCTTTACAAACTTGTTTGATCATAGGAGGCACAACCAGATTATTTTTGTTATCTCACAGTCTCTTATAGGAAATGGTAAGATGATTTGTCATAAGTTTTTCTTGGATATTTGGAAGGGATTTTGGTTTGATCATTGGTTCATCAAGAATAGGTTTCTCAATCATAGGTTATAGCATGTTCCTAAGTGATAATTATTCTATGTACTTTAGCTTAAACATTTTATATGCTTTGAGAAAGTAGTCCTCATGAGGTATAATAGGTTCAATAGGGTTAGGACAAAAGAAATCTAATGAAAAGTTCCCATGGGAAGACACAAGATTAAAACCACTATGATGCTCTATAAACATTTCATTATAAAAGGGAAACTTTAAACATTTATGCACAACCAATAGGATGACTTTCATGGAGTAAAGCCATGGATAGCCTAATTTACATTTTTTTTTTTTTTACGATGGGATGATGGTGAAAGAGACGTTTAATGTTTTTGCTCCAACTTTTAGAGGGAGATTTATCGAGGCCATCGTAGGACAAGAAAAACCAATATGCATTTTGATCCATGCTTTTGATTTTTCTTATGTATCTGGATAGAGTTCATCCACAATTAGGAATTCTCCAGTGATCATATTCTCTACACAGACAGGATCAGTTAATATCCCATTAGTAGACTTATCATTGATTCTTCCAGCTATGTAAAGAGGACCATCAGCTGCATGTTTAAGTATATCTTTTAAAGAGAAAGAAATATCAATAGGTATTTTGGTTGAGCCCTTATGAGGTTTAGCTTTGATAAATGCCATTACTTCAACTAGTTCCTCTATGTTATCTTTTTTTGTAGTTTCATCATCTGTGTCAACATTCATCACATCTTTGTTTGTTTCACTAGGTTTGATAAATGAAATAGTATGTTTTGGCATAAAATTTGTATTGATTTGTAAGTTTTTGTTGGTAGTTGCTACAAACTTATTACCTTGATCATTCACACCTCCAATTAGAAGATTATTACAATCAATGAGGTCTTACACAAAATGTTTAAGATGCTTACAATATTTTGTATCATGTCCATTTTTTCAGTGGTAATGGCAATAAGGATTTGGTCTATAGTTTGCAGGTAATGCTTTACTAGGATCAGGAGCTTGGAAAGGAGCTAAGGAAAACATATTGTTTTCTATGAGCTACAACATGATATTATGAAGGGTATTGAGTAGAGGAGTAAATTTTTTATTCCTATTTGCAAAGGTATATGAATTTTTCATCTTTATAACACCCACTTGGTTATCAACTTGCTGATTTGGTTGAGGGGAATTAAGTTGTAAAAATCTATTTCTTGCAAGGTTGGTAACTATTTTGTGGTACAGATTCAGATTTTTAAGAATGACTAGGAGGATTTTTCACATCATGACTATAAGCCAAATTTTGATAATCATGAAGGGTTGTACATAACTGTGTGAAGGATGGGAATTTCAACATCTCAATTTCCCTTTATATTTTTCTTTCTAAATTGGTAATAAAAATTCATTGAAGGTTGACATCATGAATCTTAATGTTTATTTATGAATAAAGCATTTGATATCTTGCTATTACGTAAGTCACTTTCTTGTCATCATTTTTATTTCATGTCATTAAATTACCTTGGGTCATGTTGGGACCCATGTCAATGTGTAAGTGGTTGTAAAAGACATCAAAAATCTCATTGAATGAACCAATTGAATTATTCGGTAAAGAATAAAATCACTCTAAAGTAGTATCATTTAATAATGTAGGGAATAGTTTATTCAATATCTTATCTTCAAAGATGAAATCACTACATAGGGTTGTATAATCAGAAACATGGCTAATAGGATCTCCTTTCCCACCATATTTCTCAAATCTAGGAACCTATATACCTTGTGGCATTGGTGTTCTCAATATCTCTAAGGATAACGGGTTATTTTTGATGAATTGTGAAGGTTGACAATTGTTTGTTTGAGTTAGGATTGTGACTTGTTAAATGGATGGCATGGTTTGCACACGGGTGTTGAGTATGGAATCATTGTTATTAGTGTAATGTGGAGGGTAAGTGAATTTTAAATATGTGAAGGAGGATGGTTGAGGAGATATTGTATGTGAATGCACAAAGCTAGAAGTATTCTCTATGGAAATACCTTAGGAAGTGTTGACATTGCTAGAAGGTTGAAGGGTTGTGGTAACTTGAGCACAAGTGTATGTAGGAATGGAAATTGTTATTGTAGAAGGATGAATTGAATTTCAACCTTGGATTTGGGTATACCCCAAATCTTTAGTACAACTATTCATGGTAGGGATGGTGTTAACATTATGCACATTGGTTGTAGGAAGGGAAGTCATGGGAAACAAGGTATGCATGCTATGATTCATAGGGGATTGATTATTAACACTATTAGAAAGAGAGTTAGAAAACCGAAGATCCATGAAAAATGGTGTATCATAGGATGACATAAGTATTGATCTACATCTAACAACAATATTACTAATAGGACACCAAGTTGTAAATCTCATACAAGTTTCACAAACTCAATGCTAACCTAAAATGGAAAGAGGCTTAAAATGCAATGAACTGATCTAGAATGAAATGTGTAAATACAATTTTCAAATTATAAACAAGGTAATTTAATGAATACACTATGCAACAATCTAAAAAAGAAATCTTGTAAATGCAATTTTTAAATCACACAATGCACTAAATGTACCAAATTAAGCTAGATATAATGAAATTGATGAAACAAAAACTCAAAAAACTATAACAGAGATTTGAAAGCAGCAAACAAAAGTACATAAATGAATATTTTAATTTACATAAATGTACATTATGACCTAATCAAAGACTTGTAGTGTAGTAAAATGCATACCCTTCCATTTTCACACTTTTTTGGGCCCGCCTTGCTTTCTTTATTCCTATTTATTCCTTAAATAGTCCTATTTTGTATCCACAAGCCCTATGAATTATATCTTTTTTTGGCTAATCCTAACCTTCTCCAATGGATAAATGATAATTTAATGATTTTGTCTAAGTGTGCTTGATTTTTTTGTTAGGACTAAAACACCACCTAGGGCATCTTTTTCCCCTAAAGGTATTGGGACCTTGATTTTGAGGCATCTTAAATCGGCCCTTTTTGGTGTTTTTGCCCCAAGTTTCATTCCTTGGGACTAAGAAGCCACCTAGGGCATCTTAGTCCCACTTAAGGTATTTTTGAGATTTAATTTCCAATTTTGGTGGGATTTAGCCTCCTTTATTTAATGAATTCATATGTCGGTTTGGTGTGATGTAATTTTGGGATATTAAGCATAGATACATATACATACAACACTCCTTCTCTCATTTTCTCATAACAAGCAACATAAGCATCCAAGCATTCAAGTATTCTAGCATTCAAGAGCATTCTATCAAGCATTTGGAGCCATCATCAAGATTCAAGCATCATATCAAAGGTATTCTTGCATCATGTGTGTTGTGCTAAAATTTGTGATGTAGGGTTTTGATTCAAGCAAGTAATTGAAGTCCATATCTATCAAATCTTCCTTTGATTCAAGATCCATATCCATTGTAGCCATTTCACACAAGTTTTTAGAATTTATAACACGGGTTTGGTGAGTTGTAGCATTACATGTTCATTCATCATTTCCCTTCATTATTTCATTTCATTTCAAGGTTTAATTACCAACAAGGGGTTTGACCAAGGGAAACCCCTATTCACTAACAATCAACAAGATTTTACCCTCTTGCATGTTTGTGATTGCAGATTTAGGTTTAAGATTTGAAGATCATTTAGAGTGAAAATTTGCAAAGTTGCAAAGTTGTTGTCTTCACAGAAACTCACCTACAAGATAGATCTCGAAGATTCAGAACCTGAGATCATAAAAGAAAGAAGTGTAGACATCAAGCCTCAGGACCACACTCAAAGAATTTAGAATTTCCAAATGAGAATAAGACAAAAATAAGGGTATATTAGTCCTCCCAAGGGTTATTTTCATAGATTCTTCTAGATCTGATTTTGGCATCCAAAGATTTTGTATCTGCCCCAAAAAATAGTAGCAAGACTAAGACAACAGTAAAAGTATCTTAGTCCTCCACAATACTTTTTGATAGCTTCTTTACATTTCTAGAATCCTCATTACATTTCTAGACTTCCTAGGTACAGACATCATAACTTCTTGATGCATTATTTCATAATTTGCATCCTTCATTTAGCTTGCCTTACTAGGTTTTGTGAGTTAAATGCTTGGTTATCTTTTCCAAGCATTTGCTTGCTGATGAACCCCTAAAAGCTTAAAGAACCCCCTCCTAGGTCTTCCCTTTTGGCAATTGATTCACCTTGTGAGGTTGATAGTCAATCCAATTAGAACTCCTAAGACATTATTGAATGATAATAGTCCAGAAAAGTGGTACTATACCACTTTTTTTTTCCCATTGTTATTTTCGGTGAACCCACCTCCTTTGAGCATTCAATTTATAATTTGGATTTCATTAAAGTCCTAGATCTAGGTTGCATTCATTCTTGCATTGCATCTTGCATTAGTGAAATTGCACCTAGGGTTTCTCATATTTAGTGAAAATTGCATCTACGGTTTCTCATATTTGCATTAGTGAAAGTGCATATGGGTATGTGTAGGATTGAATCATGGAAAAAACAGGCCCTTAAGTGGTGAAAAATTTAGAAAAATTAGAGTTAGGCAACTTGATGTAAGAATTTCAATAAGTTATCTATATTATTTCAAAATATGTAAGAATAGAATCTGTAGCAAATTGAATGTAGTTTATAAACTACTAGGTTTATTTAAAAAAAACAAACTATTTGGTGAAAATTTGAAATTTCAATACAGTAGTACTTAAATTTTAGGAAAAAATAAGAAGCAAGTGTTTGTCTGACCACCTAACCACAATAAAATGATAATATTTTTTTATAAGATTTTAGATATAAGTAGAGGTACTCATGTCAGATGTGATGCATATTTTTTGTAATTTTTTTCCAAGTAAATAATTAATTGTGATTTTTTTATTACAACTTTTAAAAAATATAAAAACTCGTATGTCTTACCAACTTAACTTGGTCAAAACTTCACAAAATTCAATTTTGTTTTTTTTAATACTATAGTATGTGAAGCATAAAATGTGACACATGTTTTGGATTCAAAATATGGGATATTATTTGAAATCTATAGATGTTTTTCAACCAACCTATCAATCGAGACTTTAGTCATAATTCAAATAGAAAATGAATAATAATTATTTATTAAATTCAAACTAAAGCATAATTTATATTGGTGGAAAGCTGAGAATCTCCTTTAAAAACCCTTTTCATTTCATCAATTTTGGGTAAAAAAAAGTCGTCAGCCACACACCCTACACATACCCTTCATATCACCACTTTTTGGCCCATCATTATCTTGCACATACCCATATAGGTTGCATTTTTCTTTCACATCATTTTATTTCATTCAAAAATTGAAAAGTGCATTATTCATAATCTTAATTTCATTTAGAAACATTCTTATTGCATTCAAAACCAAAAAAAATTGGATTAACTTTGCATTCAATTTCTTGTTACTAGTTACTTTTTCTTGCATTCATTTGCACATTTTCCTATTTCTAAACATCAACATCCTAAATAGGAAATCTGTGAACATTGTCGACAATCTAAAATTTTCTATTTTTCTAAGAAAAAACTCTGCTAGTACTAAAATGCCCTTCCTAGCATCTTAGTCCTCAAGTTTTATGGCTTAGAACCCTCTCTCTATTGTTGGCTACCTTTTTTAGTCCCTAGAACTTCAGAATTTCAGCAGTATGACCAAGACAACCTTATTGGCATCTTATTCCATGTTGAATTTTACTTTAAGAATACCAAATAAAAGTTTCCTTCAACTAAATTCCACTTCTCAACCTACCCAACCAGTTGATACCCAAGTAGTTGTTATAAAGAAGACTAATCCTTATATATTTGGGGATCAACAAAGACAATTTACACCCTTACCTGACACACTTCATAACATTATGACCCAAGTATTAAACATAAACATGCTTACCCTACCTCCCATTTGACCCCTTGACCCTAGCAAGTCGTTACCTCCGAGCTTTAGACATAATGCATATTGTGCTTATCACCAACAAAAAGGACATGATACAGAACATTGCAAGCATCTTAAACATCTTGTGCAAGACCTCATTGATTCCAATCATATCCAAATTAGAGGTGTGAATGACAAAGGTAATAAGTTTGTAGCTCCTCCCAACCAAAACTTGCAAAACTTTACCAATCCCATGCCCAACCATAATATTTTGTTTGTTAAGGCTAGTGAAACTAAGCCCAATGCGATGAATGTTGACACAAATGATGAGTATATGAGCAATAACAAACAAAATCCTATGGATGATGATGAACAAAGTCTCGTGGATACTAATGACCAAATTCTTATTAATACAATGATAGGATTGATTGACATTGAACCTCATAAAAAATAGACCATAATGCCCACTGACATTACTTTCTCTTCATAAGAAACAATCAAGAATGCACCTGATGGTCCTCTTTAATAGCCAGTAGAATCAATAACAGGCCCACTCCTGGGATTTTAATTGATCCTTTCTATGGAGAGAATGTGATCAAATAAGAAATATTATATGTGCATGAAATTACTCAAGATATATATGATAAAATGAAAGCATGAATTAAAATGCATGATGGTTTTCCTAGTGCTACAATGAGATCAATCACACTCCCTTTACAAGTTGGACCAAAGAAATTAAATGTATCATTCTCTATCATATCCAATTTAGACCAATTTCATTTGAAGTTAGGCTATAAATGGCTTACATCCATGAATGTGGTCCCATCCATTCTCCATAACTGCTTAAAGTTTCTAGTGAATAATGAAATATTCATTGTAAACCATAGTGGCTTTAAACCTCCACCTTCCTATGGAAATTTTTCCTTAGATTATTTTTGGCATGAGCCCATTGAACCTACAAGACCCCTTGAAGACTTCCTTTTCCTATCCTACCAAAAGTTCAACGAAAAATGCATAGCCAAATTATCCGTTGAGAATTTGCTTCCACCCATGATTGAACCTCCACCCATGGAAGAAAACAATAGTGAGCATAAATCCCTTCCAATAAACCAAGACCCATCCATGAAAAATTGCTTGCCTATTTCCTATAAAAACCATAGACAAAACCAAACAAGTCCTAATCCACCTCCTAAACAAATTTATAAAGCCAAAGAGAAAGCAGTTGAACAACCTTCCATGGTTTCTTTCATTTTTCCCTCACAAGAAGAAAAGGAACATATGGTTGAAAAATATGCTCCTACACAAACCCAACTTGAAAACCATAATAAAAGAAATAGAAATACTAGAGAGCATAGGAGTAGATGTCGTGTTATTTCTCAAAATACAAATAAAGAGAACAACATTAAAAATCAAGATCCAAACTTGACAAAAGCAATAAATGATGACCCTCCTCTCTTATCAGAACAACAAGAATTTATATCTCCAAAAAAACAAGGACTAGAAATATCTATGGATATTATCATTCATCCTCCTATTGTGGTTAAGTTGATGATGATGAGGAAACTGCTAAAATTGATGAGCAAGTGCATAATGAGTTGAATTTTCTATTTTCCTCTTCCATGATCTTAGACGATAACAACCATGTTGATCCTCCTAAACTAAGTGATTCACCACATGTTGAACTTGGTGATTCTCTTAGTACAACACTTAATGTGGTCCCTCTCACTAGTGATCTGCATTCTACATATACTGAACAAGACTAGGATGCAGATGACCTATTGGATGGTTGAATCGCATGTGATTTACTAGTCTTTTATCTTTTCTTTTTCTTTTGCTTTCCTTTTTTCTTTCTTTTTGCTTTTGATTGCATGTGTGTAATGTGATCTCCTGTGATGTTTTGTTTGATGTTTCTCTCTCTACATGCATTCCTCTATTTGTACTTTCATTCTTCTATATGTCGTATACTTTTTCCTTTTCATTAACCTTTTATCTTTGCTTTCATTTTCATTTTTGTCTTGTGTTTTCCTTTTGGGGATGATGCAAGGCATCGAGACACCCTATGTCTCTTCCATGTTGACCCAAAAGATTTTTCATTGCTTTCATTTTCATTTTTTTCTTGTGTTTTCCTTTTTGGGATGATGCAAGGCATTGGGACACCTTATGTCCCTTCCATGTTGACCCAAAAGGTTTTTCTTTGTTTTTTCTCTCTTTGTGTCATTCTTCCAGTTTTATGTGTATTTGGGGAATGATGACAATTTCTACCTCTCTAATATCATTGCAACAAAGACAGATACTGACCCTGAATCCATAGATCCATTATGTGTTTCTCTGGGGAAACCCTCTTTTTCTTTTTCATATTTTGGATACATTAAAGTAATTTCTCACATGGTTTTAGCAATTTCTTTAAAGTGGAGGCATACATACGCATCATGTTGGCATGATTTCATTTGCATTTTCTTCATGTTCCTTGATGTGATTTCCTTATTTCATGCAATGTGTTTTTCTCTTTGTGGTGACATTGGGAGTAATGTCCTTCAAGAGCTTGATCTATCTTAGCATATTACATTCCTCTTAGTGGTGATGTGATGCACTGCATTCCCTAAGTTGTGAATCTTTTATCCTTTAATTGGGTCCTCTCTTGGAGACATTAGGAATGATGTCCCATAATATTAAGACCTCACACGAATTAAGAAAAATACCTTTGAACATCCCTCTTTCTTGTTGCATTTTCCTTTTTGTACCTTATTAAATTCATGGAGGTATGGATTTGATATGGTCCCTTGGGGCCCACCTAGTGAATGCCTAGCCTCACTAGCCCTTGTGAGTGCACATTTTTGTCCTTATTAAATTTATGGAGGTATAGCTTTGATATGGACTTCCTGGGGCTCACCTAGTGAATACCTAGCTTCATTAGCCCTTGTGAGCGTGTATTTTATTTTTGTCCTTATCATAGTCATGGGGGTATGACTTTGATATAGACTTCCTAGGGCTCACATAGTGGACACCTAGCTCACTATCCCTTGTGAGTGTGCATTTTTTTTGCATAGTGGATAGTGCATTCCACTTGTAAACCTTTTGGACAAATAGCCTAGACCCAGTCCACTGAATTGGATGGCTAGTCAAAGCTTGGTCTATTACATTTTCCCTTTTCCTTTTTCTTTTTCTTTGTCCATCTTTGATGGTGTATGTTTGCAACTTGATTATGGCTTCATATATCATCCACAAGCATGTTCCTTTGTGCCTATGTTATTTTTCCATAGGATCTTGATCCTAAAGACTTGTCCACCCTCTTGATTATTGTCATCCTATCTTAGTCGAATTTGTACATTTGAACCCATCTTGATTGTGTGATTGGCTACTTTAGTGTGAGTTTGAAGCAAGTTCATCCTCTTACTAAAGTGGGGTCTAAATGTAGTGTAGTAAAATGCATACCCTTGAATTTTCACACTTTATTGGGCTCACCTTTCTTTCTTTATTCCTATTTATGCCTTAAATGGTCCTATTTTGTATCCATAAGCCCTATCAATTATATCTTTTACTAGCTAAGACTGGCCTTCTCTAATGGATAAATGATAATTTAATGATTTTTTATAGGTTTCCTTGATTTTTGGGTTGGGACTAAAATGCCGTGACTTGGGCGTCTTTGTCCCCCAAAGGTCTTGGGAGCCTTTTTAGTGTCTATGCCCCAAGTTTCAAGCCTTGGGGCTAAGACGTCACTTGGGGCGTCTTAGTCCCCCTTAAGGTACTTATGGGATTTAATTTCAAATTCTAGTGGGATTTAGCCTCCTTTAATTAATAAATTCATATATTGTCTTGGTGTGATGTAATTTTGGGATATTAAGCATAGATAAGTATCAATACAAGATTCCTTCTCTCATTTTCTCATAAAAAGCAATCTAAGCATCCAAGAATTCAAGTATTCTAGCATTCAAGAGAATTCTATCAAGCATTTGGAGCCATCATCAAGATTCAAGCATCATATCAAAGATATTCTTGCACCATGTGTGTTGTTGAGCTAACATTTGTGATGTAGGGTTTTGATTCAAGCAAGTAATTCAAGTCCATATCTATGAACTCTTCCTTTGATTCAAGATCTATATCCATTGCAACCATTTCACACAAGTTTGTAGATTTTATAAAAAAGGGTTTGGTGAGTTGTAGCATTCCATGTTGTTCATTCATCATTTCCCTTCATTTTTTCATTTCATTTCAAGGTTTAATTACCAACAAGGAGTTTGACCAAGGAAATTCCCTATTCACTAACACTCAACAAGTTTTTCCCCTCTTACATGTTTTTTTACTACAAATTTAGGTTGAAGACTTGAAGATTATTTGAAGTGCAAAGTTGAAAAGTTGCAAAGTTGCATTGCAAAGTTGTCATCTTCATGGAAACTCACCTACAAGCTAGATCCAAAAGATTAAGAACTTGAGATCAAAAAAGAAGGAAATGTAGACATCAAGCCTTAAGACCACACTCAGAGATTTTAGAATTTCCACATGGTACTAAGATAACAGTAAGGGAATCTTAGTCCTCTTAAGGGTATTTTTCAAAGATTCTTCGAGATTCAGTTCCAAAATTTGAAGATTCTACATCTGCCCCAAAAAATAGTAGTATGACTAAGACAAAATCAAGGGTGTATTAGTCCTCCACAACACTTTTTTATGGCTTCTTTTCATTTTCTGAATCCTCATTACATTTCCAGAATTCCTAGGTACAAACATCCTAACTTCCTATTGTATTATTTCATCATTTGCATCCTTTATTTAGCTTGCATTACTAGGTTTTGTGAGTTAAATGATTTTTTGTCTTTTCCAAGCATTTGGTTGGTGGAAAACCCCTAAAATCTTAAAGAACACCCTCCTACGTCTTCCTTGTTGGGAATTGAATCACCTTGTGAGGTTGATGGTCAATCCAATTAGGACTCCTAGGACATTATTGAATGATAATAGGAGAAAAGTGGTACCATATACCACCCTTTTTCCCATTGTTCAAGACTCATTCGCCCTATGGTGAATGAGTCCTAAATGAGGTTTTTGATACTTATTTTTATATATTTTTAGAATTTTTCCAATGGTTTTTAGATTTAGGTTTTCTACAACAAGTTTCAATTTGATTTTTCTTTAAATTGAATATGAAATTCAAGTGAAAAATGCAATAAAATGATAACTTAGAATACCTAGTTTGATATGCAATTTTGTTTCAATTTTCAAATACAAGTTAATATGATGTAAATGATATGCAAGATGACTATTTTTTTTATTTTTTAGATTTAAAGAATGCAAAGTATGTGATCCTAAAACCTTTAATGAGATGCAAATTTGAATGCAAATTAAACACCCTAAATGATACCTAATTTAATGCAAATGAATGAAAATGAGTGCATGATATAAATCTAGGATTAAAAGGACTCTAAAATCAGAAAACTACAATGCTCAAAAGGTTGAGTTCACCAAAATGAAGTGAAGGAAAATAGCTTCACCATCATGAAAAAAAATGATGAACCCAATTTTATTCTAAATTCATTCAATATGAGGGTTATAATGTGTAAATGAGTAACAAAAATTAAACCTCACTGATATAGCAATCAAAAAGAAAGTTTTAAGAGGGTCAAATGTTGTGTACTTGTTGCAAAAGTTCTTTTTCAAGCCTCACCGAGGACTCATTCACCCTATGGAGAATGGGTCCTAGCTAGGGCTTTGGAAAATAAGTTTTTGGGTTCTATTCCTCTCAGACTGCTCTCCTAGATCCTAGTTGGGTACTGTTAGAAAGACAAAATTAAATCTTGTAGCTCAATTTCCATGTTTTGACAACTTTCTTAGTAACTTTGACAACTTTGACTACTTTCTCTAATTTTTCTCTCTAAATGATCTTAAATCTAAAACTTCTAATCACACATCAAGGGAGAGAAAAATGTTGTTTGTTAGGGAATAGGTTTTTTCCTTGGTCAAACCTGGTTTTGGTAATTAAACCTTGTAATGAAACAATGCATGAAAGGAATGGTGAATGAACAAATACAGTGTCACAAATCACCACACCTCAATTGAACCTTGGATTGTAGATATACAAAATAGCATGAAGTGGCTTGAATGAATGTAGATCCTAACCATGAAACTTGATGTGCAATAATGCCTTTTAATATTCTTAATTGATCTTGAATTCTACATCAACAGATTAGCTCATACAATGTGCATGATGCAATCCATGTTTGAAATGACAATTGGAATCTTGATTTCTGCAATAATTTTCAAAAACCTACCTTTAAATGCCTTAGAATTGCTCCCGAATTCTCTTTATCTCATAAACTTGCTATTAGGACTTGATCATAAATTTTTGTAGGTGAATCTAAGTGAAATATCCTTGTATTTATGGATATCTTATCATTAAATCCCAAAATTCAAATATCACAAGCCAACATCACATCTTGGATTTGAAATAATTAAAATATTGTCAGAAACATATTTCAAGGAGGGGTCCTACGTCTATGTGAGGACCTATTTTCCATGTGAAAAATTGGTCCTAGGTCACTCACCTAGGACACACTTAGGACAATGTTAAATGTTATTTGAAAATAGGGTCCTAGGACCTACTGAGGACCCATTCATGAATGGGTTCTAACTCACTATTATAGGACAAGCACCTTTTAAAATTAAGTGTTGTGTAATGGAATTTATGAATGTCATTTTTTATCCCATTGAATTTGTATTCAATAAGGCTTGGATTTGAATTAAAGGGGCTAGTTAATGCAAATTAACATCAGTTAATTAATAAAGCCCTAGATTAGTGTGAAAGTGTAAAGGTACACTTTACAACACTCTAAATAAGGCACCATTAAGTCCATTTTATTAAAAAGGGCCCTAAACTTAATGTGAATGTGTAAAACACATTACAAAACTAAATCAAGGTAACATTAAACTTATTTTATTATTAATTATTTCCAAATTAAGGAAAATAGAATACTTTTTGTATTAATACATTTTTCCCCCACTTTAGTGAGAGTATGACCCCATGAGAATATGCAACAATGACAATGCTAGTGTGTTAATTTTTTCACTTAGGGTAGATTAATCTGATTAGTTTCTCTTGGGTGGTTTTTTCCCATGTGGGTAGTTTTCCCACTTATAACCTATTTCATGCATTTAAAATCCTATACAGTATGTAAATTTAATCATCTCATTCATTTTGTGTTCTTTGGTGAAATATCCTATGTGCTTCTCTCATGCATGCATGAAGGTTTATTTGTAAATTATTTTCCTATGTTATTTTCTCTAACATGGTATCAAAGACACCCAATCTATAACTCCTTCCTTGAGGGTTCTCATTGGAGAGTTGAGATCATTTGTTTCGGCATTTGAAATTTTTAAAATTTCAAAGTTGCCTACCTCTTGTTGCTTGCGAATTTCCTTGTGTTTTTGAGGTGATCCTCTGCTTTGAAGGTGGTGAATTTAATCTATGCATATAAGAGGCATTAATTTGCTCTAATTCATTTGAAGGCTACGATCTATGTTTGAAAGGCACATTTTCACTAAAGTCTTATTTTTCTGAGCAACATGACTTGATTTTATTGTTGTAGTTGATTTTTGGAAGGCTGTGAATTTTGAAGAAGCCCTCGTTCTATCTTTCTACTCTCTGGGCCGCAATTTTTTGTAAAAGAGCTCATAATTTTTTCTAATAGGAACATCTTTTGGAAACAACTTGATTTTCTCCAAAAGGTGGTGTGATTCCTCTAGTTGGAGATAAGTTGTTGTTTGGACATGATGCAACTTGAGGGAACTTTTTTTGGCTGAGGGTGATCACTTTCCTACTTGTCATGGCAAACATTTTCATTTCTAGTGCATGGTGAAGAGTTTTTTTTAGAAGGCATTGGTTCGTAGTAAAGGGCATGATTCTCTTGTTTGAAGAAGCATGTTTTGAGCAGGGTGACTTGTTTGTGAAGGGTGATTTCTTTGTGCATCTCTATTGAGAGAAGTAGGTCATTTGATTTTGTATAATTTTGATTGATTGGCTTTGATTTAAAAACTTTATACTTTATAAAGTTTAAACTGAAATAATTAAGGCTTCTGCTATGCACCCAAGTGGATTGGGCCCTAGTTTTGAAATTTTTTGAAGTTGTTCTAGGATTTTAATCCCACATTGGCTACAAGGGGAAGTTTTTTTCTCCTTAATTACCTTTGTAGTTTGGTTGCTTGGTGTGAGAAAGACTCACAGAGGCTCATGGTGTGCCTTAATTGGAGGCTTGGAAATTGATTTGGTGCAAGATTGTATTGCTACAAACCAACAACAAGGTACATTAATTTTTGCTCCATTTTTTTTGCAATTCAAAAAATCAAAAAAAAAATTAAGTATTTTTGGAAAGGTGGTGAAATTTAATTTCAAGAGGCTACAATTAGTAATTTTTTTTGGAGGTTTCAGTCAATTTGGTGTATTTTCTTTCCTTTTGTTCCATTGGTAACTCTTGAGTCAATTGAATTGTTAACTACCCATAGTTACCATTTATGGAGGATGAAAATGTGTAGGTTTCTTCAATCTCAAGATCTATGGTCCACACTAAGTAATATCCAAACTACTCTAACGAAGGAACTTAAAATATTTTCCTATAGAAATAAGTGTGACCAAGATATGAGTTTGATGAAAGTGAATGTTTCTGATAGTCTCCTTTTTTATATTGATGAGTTGGATACACCCAAGGAAATGTGGGATAAGTTACATAACCTATTTGGTCAAGTTAGTGAGTTTCATGCCCTACAATTGGAGGATAAATTAACCACTCTTACCCCTGGAAAATTTGCTTCTACTGATGAATTTCTAGTGAAATTCAAATCCTTAAGATCATAATTAGTGGGATGTGGGAAGAGAAAAACTAATAAGGAGTCCATCTTTTTTATACTGTCTAAGTTGAGAGGCCCATTTGATGTGCTTTCTTCTACCTTATACTCCACAATGGATGCTTTGGGTAGTGCATTCCAAATGCCTTCTTTTGAGACTTTCTATGCCTAGTTGACAAGGGAGCAAGCTAAACTTGTCCTGTTAGAGGGGGTCCTTACAAATCATGCATTGGTTGCACAATAATCTAAGAGTAAAGGGAAGAAGAAGCCTAAACCTAAAATAGAGTCAAATGAGACTACCACTTCTTCAAAAGAGGAAAAGCCTAAGAAGGAGAAATTTAGTTTTGTATATTATAAAAAGAAAGGGCATAATGAGCATCATTGTTATATGTAGAAGATTGATAAGCTCTCACCTCTTCTTCAAAAAAATAATATCCCATTTCTCTCATCTATAACTCCTCCTTCTATAGCCTCGACATCTTCATCTCCATCATCAACCAAGCCTACATAGTCTAGAAATGTAGGGTTTACAAGTGGTAAAGAAGATAAACACTACATGGGTAAAGGATATGCCCTAGTGACTTTTGCACCACATTATAGTCATGATAGATGGTTTTTAGATTTCAGAGCATCTCACCACATGGATTCTAGTCCCTATGCTTTTTTGGGTCTTCATCTTGCTGACACTTCCAAAATTCTATTGGGAGATAATAAGCTTTTGTATGTTGCAAGGCTAGGAATTGTTGAGATAGGTGATGGTTGTTTTAGGGTTGTATTGTGTATACTTGAGTTGCACAAAAAAAAAATCTCCATCTATCAGATCACCCATGGTGAGATATCGAAGACTATGGAATTCACTGCAGACTCTATTTTCATGAGAGAGGCTAGTACTAGAAAAATCATTGCAGTTCCTAATGTCGATCATGAGTCTCATATGTATAACTTCTCTCACTTTATTAATGATCATGACTATGTTCCTCCCACTCCTCCTACTAGTGTTTCCAACAATTCCTCAGGAGAGATTGGTCATCTAAACTTTGGAGTTCTACAGACTCATGTTGATACATCTTGTATTTCTTCAAAGGTTGATCTTCCAACACAACAAGATATTTTTGATCCCTTAGATCTTGTATTATTGAATGAGTATTTGGTAGGCATCTAATATTTGTTTATGGAGTCTCATAATGCAGATTTGGGAGATATACTTGAGGGAATTTCTCTCCTCTTTGATGATAGTTTCAACAATGGAAGTTGATACATGTAGATTGTCTTTGGAACTTGACATTGTTGAGCCTTCACTTTCATTTGATTCATCACATTTCTTGGTTATTTTTATCATGATTATGTGGTGGATTATTCTATTTGGATGTGTCCTTCCTCTTTTTAGTTGGACATGGAGTTGATTCTTCATGGCTTGGTGGACTTGTTTCTTCCTAAGAAGAGAGGAGTTACTTGTAGGAATTGGATCATCTTTTGTTTTCAGGCATACTTCATCAGAATTGGAGCTTCTTCATTATGAGGGGATATGATATATCCTTTTTTACTTCCTATGGGGGGAACATTGATTATATATACATGATGTATGTAGTCCTTAGAGGGTGTGATTGAGACCTCCATCCACGTATCTTTTTTCTTTTCTTTTCTCTTTTGGAGAGGGGTTTCTTCCCACAAGGATTTTCTCATTTTATATGGTTGTGAGAGATTGCATTGTAAATGGGTACCTAACATGGTTGTGTAGTCGGACCCATATTGCATTTTTTAATTTTTGTATCTTCATTATCCATAAGTTTTCACTTAAAGGGGATGTTAGTGTGTTAAGTTTTTCACTTAAGGTAGATTACTTTGATTAATTTCTCCAAGGTGTTTTTTTCGTGTGTGGGTAGCTTTCCCACCCATCACTTGTTTCACGATGTGTGCAAGTGAAATTTACTATTCTAAGATGCAAAAAAAAATGAAATGAAAGTAAGGAAAACACTAAAAATCACCTCAAGATTGGCCTAGTTGAATTCAAACAAAATACAAGAAAATGACAAATTTTTACCTTCCTTGAATTTTTGAGTTGGTTGGCCCTTTTGATGGCTAATTAGTGTGCTCCTTTTTTGACAAAATGGCATGCAAGTGTGCTTAAAATGAAGCTAGTGATATGGTGGATGCAATGGTGAATGTGGGTAATTGATTGAATGCAATATGGTGGCTCTAAGATGTTGCAACAATGGTGGATAGTATGCTTGGTGTATGAAAGTGCTAGAGTTAGCTTGAATGCTTGAGTGTTAGAGTGATTGAGTGGTGCCAAAAGGATGGAAATTCCACTACTTTTAGGGGAAGTTCATCTAAACCAATGGATGGTTGAGATGCATCCAAGGTGGAGGTGATCAAGGGTTTAGGTGAGTTGAAAACTCACAATCCATCTCATGCTGACATTTGGTAGATGAGGTGGACAAGGGGGGATGAAGTGGAGATGATGTGGAGGTACTAGGATGTACCTTGGGAATGGATGATATCTCCTCATAAAGGAAGTCTTTGTTCACATGTACCTTGAGAGTACATGTGAGGAATTAAAAATTCCTTACAAATCCTCATGGGGATGGGAGAAGGAATAAAAAATACCTTAATATACATGGGGGGAATAAATGTGAACTTTAAATTCACATAAGGAAGAGGATGCCTTCTCAAAAAGGAGATAACATTTAATAAGGTTGAATAACGACACATGCGATAAATGGCATGAGGATTATATTAGCCTAAATAAGTGATTAAGGTTGTGCAAATACAGGATTAGATGGGCTAATGAAGGATTATGGGCATGTGGCAAATTATGGAGGATATGAACCTAATGATGCTTAGGGATGTGCACACCATAATCAAATATTAATTAGATTAATCTAGATTAAAATAGGATTATGGAGGATTTTGGCATGATGAGGGAGATGAAGATGAATTAAAAATTATTTTAATTCATTTAGATAAAGTGACTAAATTAAATAAATTGAACTATTTATTTAATTTAGAGAAGAATAAGGTAAGGCATTTGATTAACTGATTAAATACCTTAGGGGACATTAGGCTGAGATGAAATATTAGCCAAATAATAGATTATTTAATTAATATGGCTTAGGGATGCAACATAGAGTAATGTGAGAGTGAATTTGACCATATGGGGGTGGTCAAATTTAGGTGTCTACATTTTTCCCTCTTCAAAATACTATTATAATAATAGTATTTTGAAGAAAAATAAAATATAGATGACTTGATAAAAAAAAATAATGTTAGACGATGCCCTAGTATCTCAAGAAAGTGGATAGGAAAGAAGAATACAAAAATATGGTAGGGTATGCCCCTCGAGAGGGTGGATGGGGAAGAAAAGGGGCCCTGGGCAACTTCTCAATAGGAAGAAATGAACGGTACCATGTGATAGAGCACAAAAACCATGAATAATGGCTTTTGAATAGAGGAAAAAGGGCATACGAGGGGTGAATAGAAGCCCTTAGAAGAAAAGGGGAAAATGAATTAATAAAGGGCTAATTAAAGGGTAAAAAATTACCCAAAAATTAAAAGGCTAAATAGAGTCAAGAATGAAAATTATAAATAGTAAATTTGAAAATTCACTATTCACCAAATTTTAATTTGCACACTTGTCATCGTGTGATTGGATGAAAGAGAGAGAGAATGACAGTGACTATTGATAGGATGAGTGACGTGGAGGGTGATGATGAGTTGATCCACTAAGGAGGGAAGGTACATGCATTCTACTACGAGTGCACGATACCATGCTAGGTAGGTCCTGAATCCCAACTTCATGATTTCATTTGAATTTTAGCACATGTTTAATTTTTGAGCATGGGGTAGCTAGGAAAACAGGTTCGCCATGGAATGGAAGATTCACCCTTCTAGCAAAGCGCATTCGCCCATCTGGTGAATTGGTGAGGGAAGGGGTGGGCTCATATCTCATAGGGGAAGATATGTTGGGAGAGGGGCTACTGTGAAATCACCTCTCTCTAGAAAGGATGAACCTACACAATGCAGGGGTAGGGGGAAAGAGGTATAGGCGATTAAGAAATCATCAAAAGGGGAAAAGGGAAAATGCAAATTCACCCAAAAGGGGAAAAGGTGGATATGAATCTTCCCATGAGGGGAATAGGAAGATGTGAATATTCCAAAAAGAGGAATAGGAAAATGTAAATTTTTGAATCGGGAAGAAAAATCAGAAGGGTGAGTGTGCACTCACCAATGGAGGAGAAGGGGTGAATATGAGTTTGCCTCTAGGGGTAAAAAGGGTGAATCTACACTTGGGCAAGAAAAGGATGGGTTCACTTGTAGAATAGGTGAACCCGCGAGAAGAAGACCATAGGGGAAAAGGTGCAAGCTAGACAAGAGAGCACTCTAGAAAGGGGAAGAGGTGAACCCACCTTACACATAGGCGAACTCGCCAAACTAGGGTAGGGATAGAAAGACAGAAGATAGCAATGGAATGTAAGAAAATTTAATAGAATGGTTGGCATGGATGTAGGGTTTTGAGACTTTGAGGACTGAAGAGAGACACTTGGCCATGCTTGAGGTGACACTTGAGGCGATGACTTAGGAGGACAATGCGGCACTAGATCAGGTGAGACTCCTCCAAATGTTGGAATATCCAAACATTAGAGTGCATAGACCTCTGTTGATATCATTGATGGAGCAGTGGAGCTCAGAGACATCCACATTCCATCTCCCAACAGGGGAGATGACAGTGACCTTAGAGGATGTATGGAGGATCCTCAAATTTTTGATTCGAGGACATTTGATCAGGGCAACACCCCAATGATCAGTGGATAGGAGTGTATGGGAAATATTTAGACTAGTTGACCTTCCCATATGAGGGAAGGAGCTAGATATTGATGTGTTCTTAGGGATAGAGATGGTAGTGTTACCTTTGTACCTATGTAAACTTATTGATGGGATCCTCCTTCCTGATAGGACTAGTTGATTCTTTAGCCTCAAGATGATTAAGGTTGTCTTGCATATTACTAAGAGGAGAGAGGGTATCTTCGCATGGGGGGTGTGTGTACTAGCCAAGTTGTATCGAGACCTACATGTGGTATGTTATAGGTGGGCCCTTAGAATTGCTTACATCACATTGCTTCAGGATTGGGCCTAGGAGCATATCCGAGTGGCACGACTAGATTTTTTGATTGTTGGAGCGAGAGATGAGACATTGCCAGTGGTGTATTGGTGGGGATTAGAGTATGATTGGAGATTACATTATGAGGAGCTAGGGAGTTTGAAGGAGTGGCAGTAAAGGCTTGATGGATTGGTGGATGGAGACATTACATGGAGACCCTATATAGAGCGATGGTTTCTACAATGGAGAGAATATGATAGGTGATGGAGGGGTTACCTTTACTCACAATGCTATTTGATAGGGCGAGATCCATTTATTATTGAGTGCCACAAGCTAGATAGGGTCACCCATTAGTATGGGATTGAGCAAGACATCTCTCTAGGGCTCCAGATGTTTAGATGGATCAGACAGGAGTTGAGGGTGATATGGGGGCAGCAGATTACAACCAAGTATGTCCACTAGATGTGGGAGATAGTCCTGATAACTGTATGACCATGGAGGGGAGGATTAGAGGATGCATACAATACGGTGCGATATTCAGCATGGTGGGCCCAACACAAGCCTGGGAGGATTACTACAGTGGAGCCTATTGTAGGCATTGATGCAGAGTCAAGAGACTCAACCTTACTCAAATTGGCAACCTGCCTTCAAGAGGCATCTAGAAAGATTAAAATGATCATATAAAGTAATTCAACCAGTCTTCCAAGTTCAACAATCATCATAAGCACAATTTCCCAATTTCACTCCTAAACCCCAATTTCAGAGCAAACCTAGTTTAGGCATTTTTACCAATATTTTCCAAAACACCTAACAAACTAAAGGATGATTAAGATACCCTTTTTCAAGTTATACAACATATAGGAAACCCAATATCAACTCTTTTGGACAAATTCAAAGATCCAATACTCCTACCATGGAAAAGGCTAGTGGATTAGCCCACTTTTACAAAGAAGGTACCCTTTAAACTCCAAAAAACCTTATGAGACCTTGGGGAAGCAATTCAAATTCCCTAAAACTAATAAATCCACCACTAGTCTCCAAAAATAACTCTTCCAACATGGCAAACCCTAAAACCCTTGATTCTAGGCCTTCAAAAGGAGGGTTTATTGTAAATCATACATCAAGGCCTTTCTAGACCTTTCCACTTGTTGAAAAACTCATAATTATGCCTACAAAAGCTTCAAAATTCATTTAATATGTTATTTCTTCCAAAAAACTCATAAACCATACTTTAGTTCCTTACTTTCACAAGGAAAATCACCCAAATTCAACCTAGGGCAACACCCAAAACCCACAAACACACTTCCTCTAACCTAAAAATAATTTGGAAACCTATTTTACAACAAATGGGGTCATTCCAATGAGTTACAATTGCTACAGTAGGTGGAATTCCCTAAAAACTCATTTTATTACTCTCAAACCACCAATTTACACCAAAACAGGGCAGTTTCAGGAAAATAGAGATAACTCACTCCAAAATTATTGATTTTCATTCAAACCTGAAGCATTTGAAAGTAGGATCAGTGCCCTAACATTTCATATCAGCCTTCAACCAAGATCTAGATTTGTACGGACTGTTCCAGTCAAGCAAAATTTAGGAAAATACCAAAAAAGAGCATAGTTTCAAAGCAAAACTAAGTTTTTTTCATTCAAGATCTTCAAAATTATGTTTACAAAGATGGAATCAATCAAATATACCTTCAATAACCTCCTCCAATTCCTATAACCACCTAACCACCTTTCTTTAAGAGGATTTTAACCCTTTACATTGCTAATTATGCATTGTTTACTAATAATTAACTTAAGATTTTCAACTTAGAATTCCTTCTAAAGACTCAAACCTACATTAAATGGCTCATTTGAGCCTTATTACATCATGAGTGGTCTCATGGACCTCATGTAACAAAAAAATTACTCATACTATCACTAACTCCTAGACTAACCCTCATAGAATGCACTTTGCAATTACATGTTTTTAGGTGCTCCTACACCAAGCATGTTGGGTTGTAGTTTGGATGATGAGTAGGAGTAGGTGAGGCCATGAAGGAGGAGAAGGGTTTGCAGGCAGAGGAGTAGGTGATGGGAATAGATTCCATTGTAGTATAGTCATTGTCCATGGTACCATACGTGCCACCACTAGAGGACCTAATTATTCTATTGAAAAGAGCCTTGGCTAGACTGTAGATAGAAGAGCACAGACTAAGGGATTCAAAGGCTGATAGAGATAAGCTTCAAATAGAGGTGGGGAGACTATAGGTCGAGGTGTAGTAGTTGTAGGATGTAGAGGATACTATGTAGCGAGATAGGGACAAAGTGTTCGGAAGTCTATAAGATGAGGCAGGGAGATGGTTGTTGGAGGCACACACAGAGAGAGATGATTTGTAGAGACTGCTAGGGGAAGTATGAGGGGGGATGGAGGAGATGTAGGAGAGGGTAGAGACCATGAAGGATACTACTAGGGAGGAAGGGTTATTACTGAAGAGAGCCAAGAAAGTAGAGGCCTAGGTATAGAGCCTATAAGGGGAGAGATATGAGGTCATGAGATGGAGGGGAATGTTGGAGGCATAGGTAGAGTAGATGAGGCTGGCTCAAGAGGCTTGGGAGTGGGAGAGGTGGAGTATCACTTAGTAGAGGGATAGATACTACCTAGAGAGGGATGTAGCTAGGGGACAAGAAGCAAGAGAGGTTGATGCTAGGATTGGCATGTTGTACTATATGCTTGCACACTATCAAGCCATCCTAGATCTGACATAGAGGGTTCCACCCTACATTAGAGTAGTGACACAAGCACCAACACCCTCCTGATCAATTCATAATCACACTAGAGGGTATAGTGACTATAAAGATACCCCTCCTCATGATCGAGGACTAGGTTTGGTCTCCCCTCAGAGATCAAACATAGGTAGTAGTGGGTAGAGAGAGAGGAGATACAAGATTCTAATTTTTTACAGGTGTAGGGGGATGATTAGTACATGTAGGCATAGATTACAAATTCTTTTACACATATTGGGAAGATTCATTCATTCAATCATTCATTCTTTATTGATTATTGATTCAAGACATCATGATGTGTCAGATGTAGTCATGTGTATTTGATTAGTTCCCTGCACTTATACCTTTATTTGATGGATTTGATAGACATTTATGGACTCTATGATGGACTATTATTATGGATTTTATGGATTGTGATGGACTATGCGATAGACATTATGTTTTTTGGTATATTTATGCTATGTGATGGACATTGATGTGAAATGGATGATTCCTATATAATGTTATGGATGTTTATTATGTTTATGTGGATGATTATGATTATGATGTATGCATTTTATTGTGATGATTTATGTCTATGTCTATGTGAATGATATGGATTATATGCATTATGTCTAATGCCTTTGGATGTAGGATGTGATGTTACATGATTTGTGATTTGATGTATGCTATGGATAGGATACTAATGGTGTGTGATGTAGGTGGTGATTTTATTGTGATTTGTGATCTATGCATATGAGATATGATATGATGATTGAATATGATATGGATGATTGCATTATAATGGTTGATTATGTACATATGATGTGATACAAAAATATGAAATTGATTCAGATATATGATGTATGCATATGTGATCATGGTATGGATAGACATGATGAATGTAATGCAATCCAATGCTTGTGGTGAAATGAATGAATATGTTTAGAATAACAAATCTAAACAGCATAAAATGATAATGAAAATGGACTTAAGATGCTCAGAATAACAAATCAATATTAATCTAAACAACTCAAGATGATAATGAAATGAACTTAAGATGCCAAGACTAACAAATCTATATTAATCTAAACAACTTAAGATGATAATGAAAATCATAATGCAATGGATAATGAGATGAAATTAAATAAACTTAAGATGCTTAGAATGGCCAATATATATTAATCTAAACAAGTTAAGATTATAATGAAAATGATAATGCAATGGATAATGAGATGAAATGAAATGAACTTAAGATGCTTAGACCAACAAATCTATATTAATCTAAACAACTTAAGATGATTATGAAAATGATAATGCAATGAATAATGAGAGGAAATGAAATGAACTTAATATGCTTAGACTAATAGATCTATATTAATCTAATCAACTTAAGATGATGATGAAAAAGATAATGCAAAGAATAATGAACCTAAGTGAAAAATGATAGGTATGATAATGTAATGCATAGTGAGATGAATGCACCTATCAAAAACAATAAGAATCTTGTTAGGAAGAATATATGGAAGAAAATTTGCAGAACCAAAAATCACTAACCATAGGGTAAGGGAAGAATTAGACGGGGATAGATGTAATGCAATGGGATGATAAATGAAATGTAGATCTAATGCAATTTTTCCATATTAGGAGCATTTATTTTTTCTATAGCATAGGACACGATACACCAAGGTATGAGGAATTGAGGCTGATTAGTGTCAAATGTGAAATATAAACACAACAAATAAGAAGGCTATCTCAACACCCCAAAACCACAAGGGCTTTGGTTGGGCTAGGTGTTGGAATAACCAAAACAAGGATCTTGATGGGTACTACATAAGACAATCAAGAAGACAAGAAAAAACAAAAATCAATATATGCCCCTATGTTTACTTGTCAAAAATAGACCATGATATTATGGATCATGGAAACCCTAACAAGACATAATAGGAAGCTCAAATGATAAAAAAATACCAAATGTATTAAAAGATCACAATAAATTTCAAATGTATTTTTCCATAGGATTAGTACATGGATGGGATTGATGCAATTTTTTTTTAGGAAGGATACATCCTATTAAGACCAAGGGTGGAGGATAAATTAGGTGATCAACATGACTTAGGATACTCGAAACAGATTGAACCTCATGGTATTAGTGGATTTTTTCATTAGGAACCAACTGGATAGGGACACACTTAACAACATGACACAAAACAAAGACACACCCTAAGGATGGACCTAGGGTCTTTGGGGCTCATCGATTGATGACATTGCCTACGTGAAAGTGTAGAGACCTCATAGTTTGATAAAATGACCATGGATCAAAGTGGAAAGAGGACAATGGACACATTGATGAATGATAATGACTGGATGGAGAAAAGCCTCGGGGGCTCATCAAATGATTAGCCTTGCCTACGTCAAAGCCTAGAGGCAACATAGTTTGAAAAAATGGATGGAAGACAAAATGAGACCTAGTGATGATCGACATGATGAAAGACCCTAGATGAGGATATGAGATCGATAGAATACACCAATATAAAAATGATGCAAATCTCATATTCAGGAGAAAAGCTTAGGATTTAGGATATCCAGTCTAAATCATCCAATGCTCAATCAAAATATACCAAGCAATGGATAATATGATGTTGATGGGGGGATAGGTATGATAGGATGTAAGTATAGGAGATGCAGATAGGACAAATGGGAGCATAAAGTAAAATAGGATTCAAGGTAGATAATGATTAAGCCCTCTATGAATGGTGCATTTTTCCAAGTTTTCACCAAATGTACTTATCGAAGGTGCAATCAAAGGGTGGTTTTCACCATAGGATGGATTATTTCTCTTTACAATTTTTTAGATTTTTTACTTTTTTGCTGATTTTTTACTTTTTTGGTATTTTTCAAGTAGGATAACCTAGTTGACCTAGTTGTAAAACCTTTTAAGGTGCATGATGTTGATAGGATCTTCCAGGGGTTCCCCCTTAGGTGTTACAAAATGATATTCCCCAAAACCATATTTTTTGGTGACAACATATGGACCCAACCAATTTGGTTCAAACTTTCCCTTCTTTTCTTGATCCTATTGGATACGTTGATTCTTTTTCAGGACTAGATCTATTGGCAACACAAGGGAAAAAATTGAGAGGGGGGGTGATTTAGTTGTCATATAAATTTAAACTTATTAAATTTATTCAACTTATT
The DNA here is from genome assembly GCA_007258455.2 of Sequoia sempervirens. Classification (NCBI taxonomy): domain Eukaryota; kingdom Viridiplantae; phylum Streptophyta; class Pinopsida; order Cupressales; family Cupressaceae; genus Sequoia; species Sequoia sempervirens. Next base: position 63,623 of record VDFB02153576.1, on the reverse strand, counting down.
CTTAGATTTGATTAACAACCATGAAGGCATAAATCAGAAACACATTAGAAACACACATAACACAAAGATTTTTTATGTGGAAACCCTATTAGGGAAAAAACCACGGTGGAGGTTAGTCCACAAGTTTATACCCTATTAAAGTGATAAAAGAATAATAAATGGGAATGCACATGCATTCAGGCACACTACCTAGAGCTCACTACTCAAATACAACAAGGCTTACTTCCCAAAGGAAGACACGCTATCTTACAGAAGTATTTGGATTACATCCACAAGAATTTGAACTAAGAAAATAGAATCTACTAATGCCTGATTACAATTATGGTTAAGTATATGAATAGTTATTCACACTCTGCTCACTCTTCTTCACACTCTACTTCTGACTTCAAATGATTAGGACATTATTCACACATAGGACTTGCACATCACTCACTTACACTTTCAAATGGAATAATCAATCACTTATATATATTTGTGACTAGGGATAAGATCATCTCTATGTTGGATTTTACAAAATATAAAATGTGTACAAACTGTTAGCCCAAAACATAAATAATTATCAATACAAACCAACCAATGTTGGCCACAACATATTGAAGACCCAAAACAAAATCCTTGAACATGAAACACTTTCAAAAATTATTTGTTGAAGATCCACAACACACTACAATCACCCTATCGATCATGAATATGAAAAACATGAACATGCAAGAGAAAATCACCAATCGCGAGCACAATGATTAATGGGCATCGAAAAAATAGATAGAGAATGATATAGAAACATCCAAAAGCATCATGAATCACCAAAGAAACATCTGCAAGAACTCAACTTACTAGAATCACATCATCTTCTTTCAGGAACACCAATTGAAGTAACATAAAACTATCATAACACAGATATTGGTAATTCAATCAAATCTTCATGTGGATCTCTAAAACTTAACATGGATAAACAAGATGTACTCGAAAACAAACCCTTTTATGCACAACCTTTGATCATCAACATACTAAGCTCACCACCGTGCTAAAGTTCACTTCATCACTGAGAACCTACAACTTGTTTTATCACATTTTTTTCAATATCCTCAACATATACAACCTTAAAGATATTAATGCTAATAGTGTTGACATCAATGACAACCACATATCAGAAAAATCCAAAAATCTCCCCCTTTGGCATTGATGGTAACACATGATGTGAAAAACATCATCAATGCAACTATTCCTTAGCACTTTCTCCCCCTTAGATTCTGACTCTTTTCTCCTCGACTCTTTCACATGACTCTTCTCCCCTTTTGACATCAATGACAAAGATATATATCAGCAACATACCACAATATAAAAAATATAATGTCTATCTTTCTCCACATAAGCTTTGAACCACATATATGAACATTTGACTACTCCCCCTGAGTAGAAACCACCACAACATCAATCTGAATCAAGATATGACTATGAAATGCACAGATTGTTGCAAGTCAATGCATCTTAATTTTTATTAGGATGGGTAATCACCCCTAGCTTCCCTCTGAGATACTCAAAAGTATCCTTAGGAAAGGTCTTGGTAAAGATATATGCAATCTACTCCTTCATGGACACATACTCCAATCTGACTTCCTTTTCACTCACCTTCTCTCTCAAAAAGTGAAACTTGATAGATATATGCTTGGTTTTTGAATGCAGCACTGGATTCTCAAAAATGTTAATTGAATTTGAATTATTATAAAATATAGCAATAGGTTCATCATACACAACTCTGATATCTTTTAGCATCAGCTTCATCCACAATACTTGAGTACAATTGTTAGCAGCAACAATGTATTTTTCCTCTGCAATAGATAAAGATATGGATTTTTTTTTCTTACTTGACCATGAAATCAACTTCTTTCCCAAAAAAAATGCACCACCACTAGTAATTTTTCTCTCATTCACATCTCCTACCCAATCAACATCAATAAAAGCACTCAAAATAAGGTCATCATCTTTAGGATACCATAGGCCAAAATCAATTGTCCCCTTCAAGTATATGAAAATCCTCTTCATGGCTGTCACATGAGATTCCTTAGGATCAACTTGAAATCTTTCAACAATGCATACAACATTCATGATATCAGGTCTAGTTCAAGTCAAATAAAGCAATCCGCCAATCATCGATCTGTATCTAGTTTGACTTTCTTTAGGTGAATCATCATCTTGTGTCAACTTACATCCGATCACCATAGGTGTACCAATTGTCTTTGAATCTTCCATGCCAAACTTTTTTAGCAATTCTTTCACATACTTGGACTGAGATATAAAAATCCCTTTATCTAGCTGAGTGATTTGCAATCCCAAAAAGAATTTCATTTCTTCAGTCATAGAAATCTCAAACTCACTCTGCATCTCATTAGAAAACTTCATGTACAAACTATCATTTCCTCCAAAAATGATATCATCAAAAAAGACTTCAATAATCAAATCTTTATCATGATCAATCTTAAAATACATATTACTATCAGTAGTACCTTTGTTAAATCCAAGCTTCAACAAATACTTGTCCAATTTGGCATACCATGCTCTTGGTATTTATTTCCAATCTAGTATTCAACAAATACTTCTCCTAAGATGATGCATCGAGGTTTATAATGATTTCCAAGCATATCAACATCATCTTAGGAGAAATATTTGTTGAATATCAGTGATGATGGTAGATGGAATACCATATCTATAGAGAATATGGTAAAGGATGAATTTGAAAATCTGAATACCAACGATTTGGGAGAGTGGAATTTCTTCCACCCACTTGGCGAAGTACTCAGTGGCAGTGATGATGAAGGTGTGACCATTGGATGAGGGAGGGTAAATCTTGTTGATTAAGTTGAAACGCCATTGTGAGAAAGGCCACGGTGCAATAATAGGCTATAAATCCTATGCAAGATCATGTATTAGATCTACATGTTGTTGACACGGTACACATTCCTTCACAAAATCATAAACGTCATGCTCCATAATGGGCCAATAATATCCTACCCAAAGAACTTTTTTTGCTAAGGCCATCTCATTAGAATGAGACCCGCAAACACCACTATGCACTTTGTTTAATGAAACATGGGATTTTGATTCTTTTAGACACTGAAGGAGAGTTCCATCATACCCTCTACAATAAAGTGTATCTCCCACGATTATGTATTGGGAAGTATGTTGGATGAATGACTTGCATTGGTTACAGGTGAGGTCAAGTGGTAGGATATTGTCATGTGAATTGGCATAAATATCATGATACCAAGGTGATTTGGGACCCATGATATCACACACCATTTCATTGTCAGGAATATCGTATGCTGGGATTAATAGTATTTCAACGAGGAACTCACAATTTTTTTGGTCTTTAGGCATATCAATGAGAGAGCCAATTGTATCCATAACATCAGCTACCTTGTTCTACACTCTAAGTATATGCTAGAACTGGATATGGGTGAAATATTTCTTGAAGTCATCTACCATGTGCTTGTAAGGTAAAATATTATCATCCTTGGTTTGAAACTCATCATTGACCTATTTGATTATTAGTTGGGAATCACCAAAGACAAGTAGATGAGTGATTCCATTAGACTGTGATTCTTAGACCAATGATTAGAGCTTCATATTCAAAAATGTTGTTTGTGCAAGGAAATGCTAGCTTGAATGACTTTGTAATGTAATCACCTTGAGGAGTGATAAAAATAAAGCCCGCACTAGCCCCATTGTGAGTATATGACCCATCAAAATATAGTGTAAATGTATCTAATTCTAAAATTGTAAGGAACCCTTCATCAGGAAACTCAACTACTAATTGATATGCATCGACCAAAGGAGCATCGAACAATCGATCTTCTATCACTTCCCTTTGATTTCTTTATGGTCCACATATTCTATGTCAAACTCACTAAGTAGCATAACCCTCTTAGCCATGCGGCTAGTTAATGACATTCTTGATAACAAATATTTGAGTGGGTCAACCTTTGATATGAGCTTGATAAGATAATTGAGTATATAGTGACACAACTTTTATGAACTAAAAACAACTTCCAAACAAGCTTTCTCCATGGGGAAATAATTAAGCTCATAGCCCACAAGTGTATGGATGATATAGTAAATGGCACAATCTTTGGAGAAATCATCATGTTCTGCCAACAATGCCCCTAGTGCAACTAATGTGGCTGAGATATATATCAGTAGTGGCTTACCTAGAATGGGAGGCATCAAAATTGGTGGATTAGCTAAATACTCCTTGATCTTTTCAAAACCTCATTGACACTCTGGATCCAATTCGAAGGTGATGTCTTTACACAAAATGTGTGTAAATGACTAGCATTTATCAGCAAGATGGGCTATAAAATGCCTAATAGACTATAAATTTCCTTGTAGACTTCTTAACTATTTTAGATTGTGTGGTGGGAGAATTTCCATTATTTTGTTGACTTTCATTAGATCCACTTCGATGCCTTGTCTTGATACAATGAAGCCTAACAATTTTCTAGATGTGACACCAAACACACACTTTTTTGGATTGAAGTGTAGCTTATATTTCTCTTGAAAGGAAATAAAAAAGAGAAATGGAAAGTAATAATAAAGGGAAATTGTTTGAAGGAAAGAGATTACCAAATAGATTGAAGTATCCAAACCAAGCACCTCCAAAGCAAGAGAGACACAAGAATTTGATAACGGGAAAAAATAAGAAAAAACCCCAATATTATGAATGGAGGAAAAATTCCTAAAGAATAATACAAAGAGAGAGAGAGAGAGTTGTAGCCTTAGGCTTGCTTGCTTGAATATTGAAGAATGAGAGGAGAGGAACCTCAATAAATAGAGGTGAGAAGAGGAGTTAGAATGTAACTCCCAACTCAATGAATACCACCATTCATCTATGTGTGTGCAATGTGTCACCTCTTAAGGAGGTGGCTACAAATATTCCTTAATAAAGGAATTAAAAATAAAATGAGTCATCCTTACACATGTGTGAGGAGACAAGAAAGACAAAAGACTTGTAGGGATTCCTTTGGAATATTCCTACAAGTTAATAAATAATTACAATTAAAGAATAACATTTACCAAGTAAAGATTAATTTTCTAACATCAACCCTTAAGCTTTACTTGGGGAGTTCACATCAAACACTTCAATGGGTTGTAATCCAATATTTTTACAATGAAAGAGAAATTTATCTTTACACAGAGCTTTGGTGAGAATATTTTTCACTTGACCTTCACCTTTACAATACAAAAGATAAATTTTATTGTCTTCAATTTTCTCTCTAATGAAGTGATGTTGAAGAGCAATGTGCTTGGTCCTTGCAAGAAAAATAGCACTTTGATTATCACAATATAAAGGAGTAGGATCCTTTTGAGGTAGACTCAAGCCTTCAAGTAATCTTCTTAATTATAATGCTTCTTTGGATGCATTAGTACAACCTTTATATTCAGCTTCTGTAGAACAAAGAGAAGTAGATTTTTGTTTCTTACTATTCCATAAGATTACACCTGATCCAACAAAGAAACAATAGCCACAAGTGGATCTCTCATCATTGGGATCACCTCAGTATAACCTTTTAAAGAAAAATCACAATTTGCATCATAAAAGAGACCAAGATTAAGTGTTCCTTTAACATATTTTAAAATTTTGTTTGTAACTTTAAAATGAGTTTTTTGTGGTTTATACATAAATCTAGAAACGAATCCAACACTTTAGGTGTTTGCCAAATTTGCATACCCAAAAAATAATGTAATAGGCCCAAATCACTCATTTAAAATTGTTGATTGAGTTGAGACTTAACATCACTAATCAAAATGTTAGAACAAGAAGTGATAATTAAATCATTATCACAATATCATTTTCACTATGCTTAATATATGAATTTGGATCATTTTACTTCTAATGAAACCATGAGATGGAAAGAAAGCATAGCCAAAATTATTAAATGTCAATATATAGACATAGCAATAATAGATCTAGGTTTCCTCTCACTACATCATTTTTTGTGTTGTAAATGGAAATTGAATCAATATTAATAATAAAGGACTTTGAAAAATTGGTCGTAAAGATGGTTTAAAAAAAACAACATTGCCTTCAATAATGAAAAAAAAAGGTTTCAAGAACTTGATCCCCAACAATCAAGAAAATATATCTAAGTTCATCGTAAATAAGTAAGTGCATACCATCAAAGTGGATGGAAATATTTTCCATGGGTCCCAAAAAAAAACTCCAATGAGACTTGATAAAATATATGATTCATTATAGATAGGGCTCCCTATGCAACATTACTGCAAATGCGACTAGCGCATAAAATATATATGTAATGGCTCCATTGAGATTTGATAAAGTGATTAATTTAAAAAACATATATAGATGGAATAAATCCATCAAGAAGGAAAATAATCCAATGATATTTTAATTTTCAAAAAATATAGATGAGATAAATCCATCAAAAAGAAAAATTTACCAATCAGACACAATAAAAAACAAATTCCTTTTATCAGAACAACATAATTGTAGATGAGAAGGAAACACTAGGTTTGTTTTAAATATTGTAATAGATCAAGCCTTAGGTGAGAGAATGATAATTTATCACAAAGTGAGATAGAAAGATCTCAGAGATATATTTAATTATGAAGGAGCACAAATCAAGCCACCTTGAATTCAAAAATTAATATTAAAAAAAATTATGATGGAATAATGAGAATTGCATACTATGACATGAAGGATTATTAAGTATAAATAAGTCATTTACGATGATATGCATGCATTCATGACTACATGAATATCCCCTTTTCATATTCCAAATATAATTGAGTAAAACAAGTACACTATTATTGGGTTGATCAAGTCCAATAATAAAGTACTTGTGAAGTTATTTAAAAAACAAAATTTTTATGTGAAGTAACATGTTGAGATGCACCTGAATCAATAACCCATTCAAAAGGTTTAGAAACATTAAAACTACATGTAAAAGCATGTCTAGATTGATTGCCATTGCTATGAAACTATTGATTATTTTGATTCATAGGCTTTTTCTCATTTTTCCTTTTAAAACAAGTATTTTTCCAATGACCGTCCTTATTACAATAAGTGCAATGTGGTCTCTTAGAAGAGTTAAACTCCCTAGGATCATTGCCATTATTATTATGAAGTTTGGAATTATCATGTTGTTTAGAATGAGGTTTAAAATTTTGGTTATGATTAGACAAAAAGACATGTTCATTAGACTTAAGAGTACCAAACTGAATTAACTTAGCTTCTTCTTGGCTTAATAAATCACAAAAATATATCATAAGTTAATTGAGTAGCTAAAGAAGGAATAGCTAATTGAGCATGAATATTAGTAATGAATTGTTGAAATTGCCTAGGAAGACACTTTTTTAAAATAAGATGAATTAATCTAAGATTATCTAATTTTACTCCTAAACCATTCAATTGACTATTTAAAGCATCAAATTTTAATAAAAATTCATCCATAGATTTAAAATCAGAATACCTCAAATATTCAAGTTGATCTTGAATTTGAATTTTTCTTGATTCATTTGAACTATCGTAAATGGTTTTGATTTTTTCCCATGCTTCATAGATAGTTGTGAATGTCCCAATGTGAACATAAAGTTTGGGTGACATAGAGATACCTATGAGACCAAGGGCTTCTTCATTTTGGAGATTCCATTTTTCAATTTCATCTTTGGATGCAGTCAAACCTAGTTTAGATTTAGGATCTGTAGCTACATCTAAAAGATGTTTAAAATAAAAAATAAAGGAAATATGAGTTTTCCAAGAGTGGTAGTTAGAACTAGTTAATTTAATTTTAGGAATTAAGTTGACATGATTGCAGTTAAAAAATCATTTTATAAGAAAAATAATAACTAATGTAAATATTTGTTTACAAAAAAAAAAATGTATCCCACTTGATTGAATTAAATCTTTAAAAAAAACCTCTTTTAAAAAAGAATTACCTAAATTTATAACAAAATAACCCTCTTTAGAGAAACTTTTTAAAGAAATAATCTCCTTTTTGATATAATTCTTAAAACTTAAAAAATCCTTATTAATAATTAATTAAAAAACTTTAAAAATTAAATTGATTTTTTAAAAATAAAATAAAAATCTTAAAAATTTAATACATTTACTTTAAATGGAGTATTAAAAACAAAAAAAAACTCATAAAATAAATTATTTAAAAAAGCAAAGCTTTTTATAAATATAAGTATTCACTTTTTAAAGAATAAAAGTGTACTTTCTTAAAACAACGATAAGAGAGAATTTAAAAAAGAAACTTTATACTTAAAGAAGTATTTTTGATTTCATGTCTTTAAAGGGAAAAAAGAAACAAATCAACCATGTAAAAAGTGAGTGCCAAAAAAGTGGGGTCAGGACTTTTGAGGGCGATTAAGGAAATTTAAAATGGATGTAAAATAAAATAAAATGGAATGAAATGTTTAAAGTTTGAAATTTAACAAGCTATAAAAGAACTTTTGTTTCCTTTTAAGAAAATAGAAAGAGAGAAAAGCGCAGGAAGAATAAATTGAAGTAGCAAATTTTATTAAAAGAATTTAAAAATATTTATTTTTAAGCAATAGATACAATGTTTTGCACAGGGGACCACAACAGGAGTTGGGCTGAGGCCGCAACAAGAGAAACATCAGAGGTTAAGCTACAACAGGAGGAGCTACAACCTACAAAAAAACTAAAGCCCTAATTTTTTTATTTAAATGTTATTTGTATTTATTATTAAAAAAATAGAGGTTATAACAGATATTTTTTTAAAGAAACTAAATTGTTCTTTTTAAATTTAATCTATTATACTAATTTAAAAGAAAAAAAAGAATGAATTTTGTACAGACTTAGTATACATATATGAATAAATTGTACAAATTGGCAAAAAAGCATATTAGCCTTTTTCTAAAAAGAATTTTTGAACTAGGGTTAGATCCTTAAAAAAATTGATTTTTTTTTTACAAAATGTAAAATATAGTAATTTTTTTTTAGAGATTTAGCCTAATATTCCAAAAAGATTACAAAACTAATGAACTATTCCAAAAAAATTTGAAAAATAACCCTTTATTATAGGGTTTTTAAATTTTTATGAAAAAAAAAATGTAATGCCCCGTCTTGTAACCTAAAGAATGTTACATTGACTACGATAGTGTAATTTTTTTTTTTTAAAGTGTAAACATAAACTACATAATTGCAAACATTCCCTATGATACATGACAACACACTATTGTAATTCCCATAGATGACAAAAGTAAAGAGCATACCATGTATTTAATTCCCATAAACTTAAGAGCATACATTAAATAACATTTAAATTACATCAATGAAGATATAAAGTACAAATAAGACTCTTTCTTACATTACATTTGAAATAACATTTACAATACTCATTTTCCAAATGAGGTAGGTCATATAAAAGTACAATTACATATTACAAAAGTTCTCCTTGAATACAATTGAGGAGTGATACATAAATAAGGTTTCCACTAATACAAATGATAAATATGAGAAAGTACACTTTCACAGATGAGCTCTCCATCCAAGAAGTACTCGCCGCCACAAACAAGAGCTGGGGACCCAACGGAGTAAGGTGCACATTCCACCCAACTATGTGTCACCCATAGGCCCACCCCCCATGCTAGGAGATAGTAAAAAGGTTCCCTAGACATAACCTACAAACCCTAGACATGAAAGAAACCAAAGAAAAAACTATACAAGTACCAACTTAACTTAATGGTCATATTGCTTCCAAAACTGAATGATCAATTAGACTAAGTTCACAAGGATACTGTTATTTTAGGTGAAGTGTCATCACAATGTTGCATAGGTTACCCAAGTTTTTCTTCCTAGGTTCTAGCCCCTATCTTGAGTTACCCTGGTAACCTCTTACGAAACCTGGCCCCTCATGCAATCTATTACGGAATCAATATCTTTCATAATGACTAGATATCAATTTTTCCATTCTAGGCCTTCTCGACTCATTCCCAAGTCTAAACTAGCCCTTGAGTCCATGAGTGACGTATAATTAATCTAGTTAAAGGTTTTAGACTACCTAATGTGTTGATTTAGTTTTCACTGATTAACTAACTCTACATGAGTTACCTAGGCACTATTTTATGTGACGGCCCTCACAAAGAGCCACTCCCCTAAAAATAACACAAGGAAACTAACTCCACTAACTAAGGTAAACATGGTGCACATATACCAAAATCAAGTAACAAGATAACGAAATATACATCATATCTTGTTCACAGAACCAGGTGTCTAAAACCGAATAGAACCATGTGCACTAACCTAGTTTGTAGAAAATATGAAATCATCATAAAAAAATTAACTTCCTTTCAAGAAATTACATATGGAAGACTTATATTCTCAATTAACCCCAATTTTCCCAACAAGAATATAAAACAACTTAAAGAAATTCAGGAAAAAATAAGAATCTAATGTTAGGATTTACTAAATCCAATCAAATCATTTACGTATAGCATGAAAATTAATCAACTAATTTGTAGTTCTTTTCTCAAACAATAAAAGAAATTGAATCAATTAATCTAATTATGATTTTCTCAATTTCACATAAGAATAAATATCAAATTTTCTCTTTCAATCTTATTGTTTTAAAAATAATTATTCTCATGCGTTTACATGCATCTAATAAAGTAACCTTATTTTAATACCAAGTTATATTCCTGAACTATATAAATATATATATGCATACATATAAAATATATATATATATATATACACAAATTAATGTATATATATATATATTTATATATATATATAATATTTATAATTTAAATCTAAAATCCGAAATTCATTTAAATATAGAAAATCAAAATTTATAAAAGAAACATGCGAAATTCATGTTTTGTTTTAAAGCAAATCGCATACAATACATATATCATGGAAGAGGGTAATTAAAGTTTAGGGCATTCCGTGGATAATACACAGTCGGCCCTATTGGCCATGATTGCATTCACAGCCGGCCCATAATGGCCACCACTATGTTGGCAGCCTAAGCGCTACTTGTGAGGGTAGAGCCAGCTGCCTCCACAGCCGTCGCCCCTCATGGGTAGCTCTGGGGGTAGCCCCTGCGGCCCATCAAACATATTTTTATTTTTAGTTTTTAAATTTCTCCTGCTAAAATTTGCCTGTACGGAGATTTCAAAATATCTATTCATTTCTATAATATTTTCACAATTCAAATACTTGCGATTTCACAAATACACGTACAGATTTTTTTTTCAATTTAAAAAGAAAATAAATTTCCTTATAGCTGATTCAAATATATAAAATTTAATACATATATACTTATATATATATATGTATATATATCATTTGTATACATATATATATATATATAATTTAATCAATAAAAGCATTGGAATCAAGCAAATTATTCTGAGATAAGGTTTTCTACATGAAATTGGTAAATCTACCAATTTAACAATTTTATCAGATATAAATAATTTTCATAGCAGAGGGTTTTATTTTCATTCCAAATCCTCGAAATCTTTTCTATAGGTAATATAGCAATGTTAATGATAGAGGTTTCCATTTCTATTTTCTTTTTAAAATCTTCTATTTTTTTAACAATAACCTTCTGGGTTGCTCTCTGGTTTCACTAGAAAATTTTCCTTCAAAAATTAAAACATAGAGAGGTAACAAGTTTTCTATAGAATACTTTCAACAAAAATTTACCTAGAAGAACAGAGGCTTCAATAAATATTTCTTCTACATGCAATCTTTTATTTAACAAATTTTAACAAACTTCCACAAAATTAATTCTTCATACAGGCAATCTTTTCAAAAGATAATTAACTAAATAAATAGGAAATAACCTGTATTGTTGTAGCTTGAAAAATTGACTGTTGGAGGAAATCTTTGCCTGTAGTGTGCAACTTCAAAAGCTCTTTTCAAATCCCCACTTCCTAGAAGAATACAAATTACTGAACAAACATCAACCCGAGAACTTCTTCCATAAATTTTAAATCAAAACCCAAAAAGATTACAATATTTTTTTTCCAACAATTCTCTATTCTTTTCTCTTTTCCGTGAAGTGTTTTCTTGCCTTCCCAGATCTGGCAATATTCTCTCTGAGAAAAATCCCCAACAAGAATTTTTGCATTTAATTCAACTAACACACATGGAAAATCAAGAAAATGTCTTCTAACCACTCACGGATATTTTCTTCTATCAATTATCAAGAATTTATTTTACTTTAAAGAATTTAAAATTCAAAATCAATTTCATTTTTATTTTAATACATATTTAAAATTCCATTTGCTAGAAAAGCATTTAATATATATTTAATCTATTCTCTAAATAAAAGTAACTTTAATTAATTAATTAATTAATTTAATAAAATAACTTTAATCACAATGATTAAATTATTTTACCAAAAACCTAATTTAATAAATTAAATAAAATATAAAGCTTTTATCTACAATATTTAAAATTTATTTAAATAAGCATTAAATTATAAAGAACATTATTCTAACATTAAATTTACAAAATAAACTTTTGATAACAAATAATCAAGACAGACACAGATGAGACAACCAAAAACACTAGACCTAACCTGACGACATATTGTGACTAGGTTTGAGGCTAGACTAGGAAAAACCTCGTTACTACCTCCCAATCAACATTACCGTTGAGTTTGGACATGCTCAGAACTGTGAAACCAGGTGGAGTCGGTGTCATGTACCTGCAATCCTGCAATCAAACAAATAACATACATATATATATATATATCATGATTCAAACTCACCATGAGGAGAAAATTACGAAAATCACAGGGCACTCGCAAGCAAGTGATGCAACTCCATTCTCCCCACCAATGCAATATTACATAAAAATGAAAAAATAAATAACAATTAATCTACCATAAGCATATATAACAAAACATCATCTCAAATAAACATCTATGCTAACATAAAGCATGTCAGAAATAATCACCATCAAACAGTGTATCATCACATCATAAAATAAATCCACCATCGCTCCACAGTCAACGATAAAATACATCAAAACAAGGTATCAGGCTCTATCAAAGTGAAACATACTACCAGAAAACATAAGCAAAATGGAGGGGTACTACATCCTCGCCCCTAGGATCAAGCTTGCTCTTGAAAGCCTGTGAACAGATAGGGATAAAGTTCCCTCATGCATGTTTCATCCTCCCAAGTAGCAGATGCCTCATGACTAGGATCCCATTGGACCCTCACCTGATCAATGTCTCGACCCATTAGAATGAGCCTCTGGTACTGAAGAATGCCCACAGGCTCCAAAGCTAGCTGCCTGTCCTCTACTTGTAATGCATTCCAATCAAGTACTTGAGAAATATTGGGATGATAAGGTCTAAGAACTGACACATGGAAAACATCATGAATACTTGACAAAATGGGTGGTAAGACAAGTCAATATTCCACAAGACCAATCCTCTCTAGAATCTCAAATGGCCCAAGAAATTGAGGCACAAGCTTAGAGCATTTTCCATAACGGATTGGAATCTTTCGCGATCGCACTCAAAGAAACACTCTATCACCAACTAAAAAATGTCAGTCCACTCTATGCGCATTGACATACTTGTTTTGTCTATCTTGCGCTGCAATCAGATGCTCTCTAATGTGATCAACCTATTGCTCCATGTCTCAAAGCATCTCAGGACCAAGTAACACTCTATCCTCAAGTTGATCCCAACTCAATGCAGTTTGATAAGGACGTCCATATAATGCCTAAAAAGGGGGCATAACAATGGAACTTTGATATCCATTATTGTAAGAAAATTCCACTAAATATAGATAATCTTCCCAACAAGATTGTTGGTCCATTACATACAATTTGATTATTTCTCTGTGTCTGACCATCTGTTTCAAGATGATATGCTGAATTGAAGTTCAGCTGTGTACCCAAAGCATGTTATAATGAAGTCCATAGGGCTGATGTAAATACAAGATCTCTATCTGATATAATCCTACTAGGAATCCCATGCAATCTATCAATGTCCTCCATGAATAACCTAGCTATAGATGAAGCATTGTAAGATGATCGTACTAGAGAAAAATGTGCCACCTTAGTCAATCTGTCAATAGTTACCATAATGGCATCATGTTGATGTGATGACATAGGTAATCCAACAATGAAATCAACTGATATAATATCCCATTTCCATTTAGGAATGAGATGTGGCTGTAATAATCTAGCGGGATGTTGATGCTCAACTTTGACTCTTTGGCACTCAAGACATCTCAATACAAAATTAGTGATATCACGTTTCATACCAGGCCAAAAGTACAACTGTCGAAGATCTATATGCATCTTCTTAACACCAGAATGAGCTAAGTAAGGTGCTCGATGTGCCTCAGTCATTATCAACGTGTGAAGACCCTTTGAATATGGTACATAAATATGACCTAAATGTCATAATAAACCATTTGGTTTAAGAGAATACCCTATAAATTGACCTTCTAGAGGTCTACCAAATTCAATCTCCGTCTTCACCTCCTGATACAATCTATATGTAGGAAGTGTTGCTAAAATTTGACTCCTCAAATATACTTCAAGAGTAATAGCAAAAATCTCATTTCAACTACGACTGAGAGCGTCAGCCACTACGTTCTCTTTTCCCTAAACATATTTCACCTCAAAATCTATTCACACAAGAACTCCATCCACCTTCTTTGTCTAGCATTCAAGTTAGGCTGTGTAAAAATATATTGTAGACTATGGTGATCACAATGAAGTTCGAAGTGGTGACCCAATAAGAAATGCCTCCATCGAACTAATGAATGAACAACTGTGGCAAGCTCCAAATAATGAGTGGGATAATTTACTTCATGATCCTTGAGTTTGCGAGAATCATAAGCAATCACACACCCTTCTTGCATCAGTACTGCTCCTAAACCCTCTGAGGATGCATTTGTGCAAATAACAAAATCCTTAGCAGGATCACAAACAACTAATATAGGTGCATTACTCAACTTTTCCTTAAGTTCTAAAAATCCAACTAGCACTACTCTATCCAGAAAAATTTCTTCCCTTTCCTCTGAAGAGAAGTAATAGGGTGACCAATCCTAGAAAACCCCTGAACAAACTGTCTATAATATCCAACAAGTCCCATAAAACTACGAACCTCAGCTACGTTGGTAGGCATGGGCCAATCAACAATAGCTTGGATCTTTGAAGGATCCACAACAATACCCTTTCTATAAATCACATGACCAAGGTATTTCACCTCAGTTTGAAAGAAATCACAATTCTTCAGGTTTGCGTACAATTCACTACTGGATTTGACACCATTTTTTGACAGGCATTCGTCGGTTGTTCGACAAATCTCTATCAGAAGAGTGACACAATGGCAAAAATCTTTCCATCACTATTTTTTCATCATAAGGCTGACGATAAATTAAACGTCAAAATAATGGCGAAGAATTGTCGATCAATAGCATCATGAAATACCTTGGGATTTTGTCAGAATATCGACGAAAACTTTGTTTATCCACCGACGAATTACACCAAAAGTTTGTCATCAATTTGATGAAATGGGCAAGTAGTAGCGTGGAAACAATAGAGGATGTTTGTCGAAATCGAAATACTCAAGTAGTATCATCAAAAGAACACCAAAAGTTCATTGAATGTGTGACAAAATAGGCAAGTAGTAGCATTGGAACAACATGAAAAGTTCGTCGACTTTGCGATGAAATTAGCAAGGAGTAGCGTTGGAAGAACACCAAAAGTTTGTCGAATGTGTGATGAAATGGGCAAGTAGTAGCTTTGAAACAATTCCAAAAGTTCATTGACTTTGCGAGAAAATTAGCAAGGAGTAGCATTGGAAGAACACCAAAAGTTTGTCAAAAGTGCGACAAAATGGGCAGGGAGTAGCGTGGTAGCAACGCCGAAATATCATCAGAAGGGTGATGAAATGGGTAGGGAGTTACGATGAAATCATCATCATAGCTATAGCAACTTCATCGAGCCTTTTTGTTGATTCGTCGGTGGTTGTCGTCGAAATTGCGACGAAGAAGCAAAATTTAAAAAATATATATATATTCGTGGAAATGTACCATTGCGGAGACTAACGACTGATCATACATACAGACTGCATATTGGTTTGATGCTTCAAATGATGCATTTCTTATATTGAAAAGTGCATTACCTTATTGATCTTCTCTTTTTTTTTAGTATAGTTTAATATTCTCTACTTAACAAGGCCAACCACGTGACGGTGGAAGCTCATGTGCCCCCCCTCACATCACTCTAAATTCCCCATACCCAATCATATAACATTAATCATTGATTCATCCATTAAAAACATATAAAATTCATTCATTAACATATAACATTCATTAATTAACATATTCACATTCATTCATTAACATATAATAATCATTCTTTCAGTTTTTACATATTATCAAAAATATGGTTGTCATGATATGATTACAATCAGTTTTTTTTTGTTTCTTTTTGAAAGCTACATAAAGTCAAGTGGAGTATCATTTTCTAAATCAATATTTGTCCCCCCTTTAGTTGTTCTGCACTCTGCTTGTGATCTTAATGTACGCCTAGTCGTCTGCTCATGACGTGGACCCCGCTCAAGTTGGGATCTGCTGCAATAATAAAGAAATGTTAAACTGATATGTTTTATTATTATTGTTACAAGTATTTCATTAATTAAAAGAACATTAGAGTGGTTCTCTTTACCTGATGGGTCCACATCATGTTCCTGAACTTTTGTTATAAACTCATGCTCAACATGTTGAACACCCTCTAAATCCTGATCTGCAGTTGAAACACGAAAGGTTACATTAATTAATACACCAATTGAAATTAAATATGTTTAAGAGAACATGAGGGTGGTCCTCTTTACCGGATGGGGCCACATCATGTTCCTGATCTTCTCTAGCCTGATCATGCTCAACACGTTGATCACGGTCTACATGCTCTAAAGTTGAAACACGAAAGGTTACATTAATTAATACACCAATTGCAATTAAATATGTTTAAAAGAACTTTAGAGTTGTCCTCTTTACCTGATGGGGCCACATCATATTCCTGATCTTCTCTAGCCTGATCATGCTCAACATGTTGATCACGCTCTACATGCTCTAAAGTACTGGGATGCACACCATGACCTTCATCTGCATGTTCTACTCCACCCTCACCAGGCTGCATTCTAATGTCATGTGTAGTATATATTATCATTGCTTGAATGTTTAAAAAAAATAGGCATGTAATTAATTTATGGTGGAAATTAATATTGAATAGATTGCACAAGTATTCAATTTTAGATAAACTTTATTGAGTTTATTTACCCACGTGTCAGATGCAATGGAAGATTGGGTTTCCCAGTCAAGACTCTTAGGCATTCAGCCATGGCTCCATAGCCTTGTTGGAAGGAAATCTTCAGGTCATCTTTTGTGGGAACTCTATTGAATTCAGAGCTCTACATTTTTGTAGAAGATCATGAATTTTGCTTCTATGGTGTGATAAAACCAAAATTGTTTTCAATTTATTATAATTTGGATGCAATATTTCATTTATTGATACTTACAATTCATGCTGTTAATTTCATATAACCACCCAGAGCCAAGTTTGTGTTGCCCATGCTTTTCTAGTCTTTCCTTTGTTGCCTTCGATGTGTTGGGCAACCTATGAAAAGTTTGGAATACGTTAGATTATGTAAAAAGAAAAGAGTAATCAATATATAATTACATTGTTGATAGTATCACACATAGTATACTACTTTTTAAAAAAAAATTAATGGCATTTCCATAGCATACAGACATTGAGAGCATATAAAATACAGAGTTTAATCCATGAATTATAGGAAATAGATATTTTTTGGTTATATTCATATCGCTGATTACATTGCACAAAACATACTACAAATACATAGATATCAGATGGTGACAGTTTTTTATGCTACCACATTTTTCATACATGTCTACCAAAGCATTTTATCAAACAGTTCACTGCCTTTCTGCTATGCCTAAAAGCCTAAAATAGGTGCTTTCAAACAAGCTATGGATGCTTGGAAAAAATCTATCAAAGCATAATAGGCATTGCGGCGAAGGTAGTGAACCTGCTTCAGTGCCTTTGTTGAAATCGTGGTCCCATGGTGATGGAATGCCACGCATAACCATAGTAATTTTGCTTTGTCATGGCATTCATTATGGGCATTCCATTACCA
>VDFB02153576.1:0-45332 GCA_007258455.2 Sequoia sempervirens | reverse complement strand
TTGAGGAAAATTAACCTCAATTAATTAATAAATCCCTAGATTAATGTGAAAGTGTAAAGGTATAGCCTACAACATAAAAAATAAGGCACAATTAAGTCTTTTTTTGTTTAAAAGGGCCATAAACTTAATGTGAATATGAAAAGCATATTACAAAACTAAATTAAGGCATAATTAAGCTCATTTTATTATTAATTATTTCCAAATTAAGTGTGAAAAAGGAATACTTTTTCCTACGTGATATTTTTCCCCCACTTTATTAAGAGTATGACCCCATCTCAAAATCACACTATAATAGACATTCAAGACACTTATGTATGCAGCAATGATAAATATTCACAATCATACAACATCAAAGACCAAGAAGATCAAGCCTAGATGGTTCGATCAGCATCAGACACATCTAAGCTATCAGTTTTTGCTCACTCTCAGGTAGAAGAACTTCAAGCTATCCACTAGGTGAGTCTCCAAATAAAGTGGATTAGTGAGAAAGTCATGCCTCTATGTTATCTTCTCATCATACAATGAGAAATTCATGCCTCTGTGTCAATTTCCCATTATACTAACCATACAAAATCTCTCCCTCTGATAACTTCAATAAGGAACCACAAGGTAAGGCTCCATAGGAAAGAAAGGTGTGTTATGTTAGGTGGCCTTGAATTTAGGGGTTTCAGGCTCCATAGGGCTTAACAAGATGCATTATGCCAAACACCTATGAACATTATATATATTTTTTTTTTTGTTCAAAAGGATCTTGCTTAGTTCATGTAAGGTCTTCTTCTTAAGGGACATCCTACCTAATGTCTCCAAGAGAGGAAAAGTCAAGAGTAAAAGATTCATAACTTAGGGAATGTAGTGTGTTGCATCACTACCAAGAGGAAATTCATATGCTAAGAAATATCACACTCTTGGAGGACATCAAATCCAATGATACCACCAAGAAAAGGATGCATCACAAGAAAAAAGAAAATCACACCATGAACATGAGAAACGTCAAAAGATATTATTGATGTATTCCCCCACTTTAAAGTATTTGCTAACACCATTGTTGTGAAATCTTTGAGTTTGAAATATTGAATTATGCTCTGTAGATGATTATCTGTGATCTTGTAAGGAAGCTGACAACTTTGTAACTTTTCTCCAATCGTTCTCTTCAATGGATCTTCAATATAAATCTATAAATCACACATCAAAGAGAGAAAAATGTTGTTTCATTAGTGGATAGCGATTTTCCTTGGTCAAACCCCATTTTGACAATCAAACCTTGAAATGAAATGAAATGGAAAGAGGGAATGATGAATAAAGAAATAGGTTGTGTCGCAACTCACCAAATCCTTGGAACAAAGGTTGTAATATTGTATGCAATGGCTAGCATAAATGTAGATCTCGACTCTTGATTGTATGTTATGGATCTTTACTTGAATGCTTGCTTGAATCATAGGAAACTACATCACAAATGTTAGCTCAAAAACAAACATTATGCATGATGACTTTGACATGATGCTTGAATCTTGAATAATGCTCCAAAATACTTAATAATCACTGTTGAATGCTCTTGAATTGGTAGAATGCTTCAATTCTTAGCTCACAATTGGTCATGAAAATTGCTAGGTCACTTGTAAACTTTATAGGAGAAAATTTGTGAAATAATCTTGTATTTATACTTGTTCATGCCAAATTTCCCAAAATAATAACACTAAAAGATGACATCAGATCTAGGAGAATAAAATCCTGCTAGGAACTTGAATTCAAAATAGGTCCAATCTAAGCAAGAATCATACACCTATTGGGTGTATGAGTCCCAGTACTTAGGCAAGACTCGGGACAAAAATTTCAAGAATTATTAAGTTTTATCCCAATTTTGGATCTAGGCACTAAAACATAAGTGGGACCCATATTCCCAAGGTGGTGTATTAGTTCCTAATCACTAAATTTAGGATGTACAATCCAAAACCATTAAATTATGATTGGATGTACTTGATATGTTTTGGGATTATCCTTGGAAAGATGAATTAAATAAGGCTTGTGGATGCAAAATAGAGCCAAATAAGGCATAAAGAAGCCCAATTTTAGCAAGGAGGGCCCAAAAAAGTGTGAAAATGTAAAGGGATACATTTTTCTACACTACATTTATCCCCCACTTTAGTGAGGGGAGGAACTTGCTTCAAACTCACACTAAAGTAGACAATCTTACATCAAGAGGGGTCCAAAAGTACCAATGCTAGTACAATAGGATGACAACGATCAAGAGGGTTGTTCAATCCCCCAGGATTAAGATCCTATGGCAAGCCAACATAGGAACAAAGGAACACACATGAAAAATAATGTAAGGAGAAATGAAAAATTAGAATAGGATGACAATGATCAAAAAGGTTGTGCAAGCCCCCAGGATTAAGATCATATGGCAAACCAACATAGGCACAAAGGAACACACATGAAAAATAATGTAAGGAGAAACAACAAGGCACAATCATACACTGCCAAAGACAAAAAGAAAGAAACAAGGGGTGGATCAAGCTTCAACTATTTTCCTTGCACACTGTGGGTCAGATCTAAGTTGTTTGTCCAAAAAAAATGTTTACGAGTGGAACACAATGTCCACTATGAAAACCAACACATGCTCACACAAGCTTGTGGAACCTCAGGACATACACTAGGTGAACCCCCAATGAGACACATATGCATGGGGCCAGTATGCGCTCACACAGACAACTAAGTGGCTATGGGAAAGTCATGCCTAAGTTCATATCCCATACATATAGCCATACCAAAGCTATACCTCCTAATAACTTTTATAAGGTGCCACACAACATGAACAACATGATTCATGAGGCAAACAAATCTTTGTATTCTTGACTCCCATGAACAAACAAGATGGCTCCACATGCAAGAAAAGTGTTTTATGCATGGTGGCCATATAACAAATATTGTAAATGAAAAAATAGTGTAAGGTATGTCCAAAGGTGGTTTTCTTAGTTCATGTAAGGTATTATCTTAGCGAACATTGTGCCTAATATCTCCAAGGGAGGAAAAATCAAAGAATAGAAGATTCACAACTTAGGGGATGCAATGTGTTACATAAAGACACTAAGAGTTATATAACATGGTAAGAGAGATCATGCTCTTGAAGTACATCACACCCAATGTCACCACAAATAGAAAGATGCATTGTTTGAATTAATAAGACTATACAATGAAACATGATTTTTAATTGAAATGTGAAAGAATAATGCCAATGTATGCCCCCACTTTAAAGAAATTGCTAAACACCATGTTGTGAGCAATTACTTTAAAGTAGCGAATGACAAATGCTAACAATAAAGAGGAAATGAGAGCTTATTTGGAAAGCTCCATGCCAAGTCATATGTTTCAAAATAAAGCTATGTCATGAAAAGGAAGGGAGGGGTTGCCCGCAAAATGAAACCTAAAAATCACATAAGGGATCCATGGATTTAGGGTATGTCTTTGCTACAATGTTATTTAGATAGCTTTAAACTGTCATCATTCCCCAAATACTCATGGAATAGGAAGAATGAAAAAAAGTGAGTGAAAGAAAAGAAAAACTTTCGGGTCAACATGGAAGAGACCTAAATGTTTTGATGCCTTGCATCATCCCAAAAAGGAAAACACAAGACAAAGAAAAGATAAAGGAAAAGCTTTTGGGTCAATATGGAAGAGATGTAAATGTATCAATTCCTTGTGTCATCACAAAAAGTAAAACACAAGATAGATAAAAAAGATAAATGTTTACAACATAGAGAAGAATGTAGATACAAATAGAGGAATGCCACAAAGAGAGATATACATTAAACAGAATGGCACGCAGAGATCACATTATGCTCATGCAATCACAAACCTAACATGAAACAAAAAATAATACAAAATACTACTAGGGAACATGTGTGTCAACCTATTATCAGGTGCTCTACATCCCAATCTTGTTCATCGTATACAAAAGGTGGACAACAACAAGTGCCAAACTAGGAGTACCACCAAGTTCAACACTCTTCTTAGGAGAATTTTTGTTTAAGCTCATAGAAGAGGAAAACAAAGTATTCAATTCATTATGCACATTTTCATCAATTTTAGCAACCTCATCATCATCATCATCTAGGTTAATGACAATGGGTGTCTGAATCATAATGTCTAAAGAGGGAGTTTTCTCCTATTACAGTTGCAATATAAGATCTTGTTGTTGTAGCAAAGAGGGAGACTCATCATGTATTGCTTCAGTTAAGTTTGGATATTTATTTTCTTTGTTTTTTTCTTCATTTAACCTTTGAGAAAGAGCATGATGTCTATGCCTATGCTCTCTAGCATTTTTGTTTCTTTTAGTATGATTTTCAAGGTGTGTTTATCTAGGAGTAGATTTATCAACCATAGGTTTCTTTTCTTCCCTAAGGGAAATAATAGAAGGAACCATATGAGGTTGTTCAACCACATTCTCTTTAGCTTTATAAATGTGTTTTATCTTAGGAGACGTGACAAGCTTATTTTTGTTATCTCTTGGTCTTTTGGGTATGTACAGGATGATCATGGAAAAAACAAGCCCTTAAGTGGCAAAAAAATTAGAAAAACCTAAGTTAGGAAACTTGACGTAAAAATTTGAATAAGTTATCTATATTATTTCAAAAATATGTAAGAATATAATCTGTAGAAAATAGAATGTAGTTTCTAAACTACTAGGATGTTTTTTTTTTTTTTTTTAAAATCTATTTGGTGAAAAAATTGAAATTTCAATGCAGAGTACTTAAATTTTAGGGAAAAAATAATAAGTAGGTGTCTGTCTGACCACCCTAACCACAATAAAATGATAATATTTTATATATATGTAAGGAATCATGTCCCGATGTGATGCATATTATTTTGTAATTTTTTTCCAAGTAAATAATTAATTATGAATTTTTTATTACAACTTTTAAAATATATAAAAATTCATATGTCTGACCACCTTAACTTGGTCAAAACTTCATGAAATTCAATTTTTGTTTTTTAATCCTATAGTATGCGAAGCATAGAATGTCAAACATGTTTTTGATTCAAAAAATGTGATACCATTTGAGTGATATAGATGTTTTTCAATCAGCCTATCAAACAGGACTTTAGTCGTAATTCAAATAGAAAATGAATAATATTTTTTTTATTAAATTCAAAGTAAAACATAATTTATATTGGTGGAAAGTTGAGAATCTCTTTTAAAAACCCTTTTCATTTCATCAATTTTGGGTAAAAAAAAGTCTTTAGCCACATACCCATCACATTGCCAATTTTTGGCCCATCATGATCCTCCACATACCGTTTTATATGAGATAGGAAAAGGATCTATCTTAGGTTAGTCTTGGTTGTTTGGAATTTATTTTGGTTCAATCATGGTTTCATCAAGGATGGGATTCTCAATAATGGGTTGAGACATGTTTCTAAGGGATAGTTTTGCTATGAATTTTTCCTTAAAATTTTTGTAGGATTTGTAAACGAAGTCCTCACAAGGTTTAATATAGGTTTCATAGGCTTAGGTAAAATGAAATCCAATGAAAAGTTCCCACGAGAAGATAGAGGATTAAAGCCACTATGGTGTACAATAAATATTTCATTTTCAAAGGGAAACTTTAAGCATTTATGCACAATCAATGGGACATATTTCATGGAGCATAGCCATGGATGAACAAAATTCACATGGAATTGATCTGACATCAAGATGATGGTGAATGAGACATCTAATTGTTTCAGCCTGACTTTTATATGAAGGGTGATTGATCTCATCATAGGGAAAGTGAAACCATTATGCATTTTTATTCATGCTTTAATTTATCATATGTTTCTTGATAGTGTTCATGCACAAGTAAGAATTCCTTGATGATCACATTCTCTCCACATATAGGATCAATTGATATCCCATTAGTGGGCTTGTTATTGAATTGGTCAACTATATAAAGAGGATCATTTGATGCATTTCTAATTATATGTTTATATGAGAAAGAAATGTCAAGAGGAATTTTAGTTTGGCCCTTATGAGGTAGAATTTTGATCAGTCCAACCATATTATCCATAGAATTTTTTTCAATAGTATCCATAGGACCTTGTTCAATAGTATCAATTTTGTCACCATCTATGTCAACATTCATCACATCATTCATCTTAGTTTCACTAGCTTTGACAAATGAAATGTTATGATTTGACATAGGGTTGGTAAAGATTTGCATATTTTTGTTAGGAGGGGCAACAGACTCATTTCCTTGATCATTAACACATCCAATTTGAAGTTGACCAGAATCAATGAGGTCTTTCACAAGAAGATTAAGAGACTTACAATTTTTTGTTTCATGTTCATTTCATCGGTGATAATGGCAATAAGAATTCAATCTAATGTTTAGAGGTAAAGGCTTATTAGGATCAAGAGTTTTACTGGGAGGTAAGGTGATCATTTTCTATTCTAGAAGTTGTAACATTATTTTGTGGAGGGTATCAGGTAGGGGAGTAAATTGTCTAGCCGGATCCCCAAATTTGAAAGGAATTGTCTTCTTTATTGCATCCACTTAGGTATCAACACGTTGATTTGGTTGAGGGGGATGTAGTTGAAGGAAACCTTTATTCTATTTCCTAAAAGGTTGACAATTGTTTTGGTTTGCTAATTCAAAGTTCTCAAGAGGGCTAGAGGTAGGTTTTGTTTCATGACTACTGATTGAGTTTTTATAATCACAAAGAGTAGTACACAAGTTTACAAAGGAAGGAAACCTCATCATGCCAATCTTATCTTGTATCTTAGTTTACAAATTCTCAATGAACATTCATTGAAGGTGAGGGTCAAGAATCTTTACATCAATTTGGGAATAAAGCGTTTGGTAGTGTGAAATAAATTTAGTAACCTTTTAATCATCCTTTTGTGTACATCTCATCAAATTAGCTAAGGTCATCTTAGGAGTCATGTGCACTTGGAAATGGTTAATAAAGGCCTCAAAAATTTCATTGAGTGAACAAATTAGGTTGTTAAGTAGCAAAGAAAACCATTCTAAGGCGGTATCTTTTAAGGATCTAGGAAAAAGCTTAGCCAAGAGCCTATCCTCAAGGACCAAATCACTACATAATGTGGTATAAGTAGATACATGGTTAGAAGGATCTCCTTTTCCCCCATATTTCTCAAATCTAGTCCAATCTCTATACCTTGTGGTATTGGCATTCTCAATATCTCCAAGGATAAGGGATTACTTTTGACATAGTATGTAGGTTGGCCATTTTGATTTTGGTTTATGGTGGAAATTTTCTTTTGAAGGGATGAAACATTTTGAAAAAGTTGATTTAGGATGGAGTCATTGGTTATATTTTAAGATGGAGGTGAATATGGTGGAGGTGTATATGTGTTGGAGGAGAAAGTGAATGGAATTATTAGAGGATGTAAGGTTTTAGGAGATATCACGTGCGATGCCACAAAGGTACAAGGATTGCTAGCAGAAATACCCAAGGTAGGAAAGACATTACTAGTAGGTTGCATTTTTGTTGTAACTTTAGGGTTGGTATAGTTAGGAATAGAGGTAATGGTTAAGGGAGGAGGAATTTGAGTTCCAACTTGACATTGGATATTGTTCAAAGGTTGAGCACAACTAGTAATTTTCCCAAAAATATAAGCTAGGTTACGCACATGTTTTGTTATTTCTTCACTTTCAATCATGCAATGCATGTTATCTATGATAGGGATAGTAGTGGTGGAAATGTTTTTAGTACTTAGTTGATGTTGTATATTTTCTAAGTATTCATGAATTTGGATTATGTGTTCTTTTGGAATACTAGTAACCATTGTATCAACACTTGTTATTCTAATTGAAGGAAAATAATTGTTAAGGGTATGGTCCATACCTAGTGAACTAGTGTCAACACTAGTAGTGAAAGAGATCTAGATAACTCAAGATCCACAATGATTGTACTATCACGAGATGACATGAGTCTCTAACTACGTCTCACTATAGTATTAGCAATAGGACACCAAGGTGTAAAGCTCATGCAAGAGACAATCAATGAACGAAAGATGCAATGAACACAAGATAAATGATATTATTTAAATTAAATTAAGCTAAATGCAATGAAATGAATGGAATAGAAACTTAGTAAACTGAATAGAAATCTAACAACAACAAACAAAAGCACAAAAATAGGTTTTTTAATGTTGTAAAATGAATATTCAAATCTAAAACAAAACTAAATCACTTACAAGGGTATATGAGTCCCATTTAGGGTTTTTCAAGGGTTCAAATGTTGTAGAACAGTCCAAAAAATACCCAAAAATTAGGTAAAACAACCTGCATTGGGAATAAATCACCCAAAGGGGCATATGAGTCCTATATTAGGGTTTTTTACACTAATTTCAGCAAATTTTGAGTGAATGTTAGCTTTTCTAGTTTGACTAATGTCTAGACAATGTGTAATTATAGATTTCAAATGAAATTCAATGATGCAAGATGCAAAAATGCAACCTATATGCACTTTCACTAATGCAAGATTTAGAAACCCTAGATGAAAATTAATTAATGCAAAACCTAATGTAAAGTTAATGTAAGGTAGATCTAGGACTATGATGTACTCCAAATAAAAAATAAGGTGTTCTAAAGGCTAGGTTCACCAAAATGAAACAAAGAAAATTGGGTTATATCTTTTGGGAGATGGAACTAAAGGGGGATTAGGATTCCTCCACCTATTTCCTTCAAGTTTCATTCAAGGAAACATTAGAGATCTCAATATAGGGATGGAAAAGAGGGAAAGAGATCTATAATAAGGTGTCCTTCGAATGTGATTAAAGAAAAAATGGGTTCACCACCAAGCAAAGGCTTGGAAATAGGAAGACAAAAATGATATGCAAATATAACTATGCAACCTAAGATAAGAAGTTGAAAATTAGAATAATGAACTTAGAAATGATAAAGGGGAACCTGGAAAATTGAAGAAGCTTTAAACAAGGTTTGCACTCCCAAAACTATAAATTTTGAAGCAAACTAGGACTCATATGCTAGTAGGGGTGATTTAGTCCCAGTTTAGGGTTTCAGGTTAAAACAAAAATCTAAGACTACTAAACCAGGATCTACAAAAAATGCTTGAATTCTAGTATTTGGGACTCATATGCCACAATTGGTGATTTAGTCTCAGTAATAGGGATGATTTAAAACTCTGATATCTTTTGGTGTTCTCGTGCAACTTCTCTCCTCTCTGAACTTCGTGTTTGAAACAATGAATTCTACTCTATAGATGAATTTTTGTGATCTTGTAAGGAAGGTGACAACTTTGCAAATTTTCTCCAATATTTCTCTTTAGTGGATCTTCAACCTAAATATACAAATCACACATAAAAGAGAGGGAAAAATGTTGTTTCATTAGTTGATAGGGGTTTTCCTTTGTCAAACCCTTTTTTGGTAATAAAAATTGAAATGAAATGAAATGGAAAGAGGGAATGATGAATGAACAAATAAGTTTTGTAACTCACCAAACCCTTGGAACAAAGGCTACAATCTTGTATGGAATGGATAGCATGAATGTAGATCTTGATTATTGATTATATGTTATGGATCTTGACTTGAATGCTTGCTTGAATCATAGGAACCTACATCACAAATGTTAGCTAAAAAAAAACATGATGCATGATGAATTTGACATGATGCTTTCAAATCTTGAATAATGCTCCAAAATACTTGATAATCACTCTTGAATGCTCTTGAATTGCTAGAATTATTGAATGCTTAGGTCACACTTGCTCATGAAAATTGCGAGGAGAAAATATGTGAAATAACCTTGTATTTATACTTGTTTATGCAAAATTTCCCGAAATTACAACACTACAAGTTGACATCGGATCTAGGAGAATAAAATCCCACCAAGAAATTGAATGCAAAATAGTTCCAAGCTAAGCAAGACTCATACGCCAGTTGGGAAATATGAGTCCCAATAGGCTCAACTTGGGACATAAATTTCAAGAATTGTTTCTATGCCAATTTCAAATGCAAGCCCCAAAACTTAGGTGGGACCTATACACCCAAGGTGGCGTATAAGTCCCAGATCACTAAATTTTGGCCATACAATAAAAAACCATTAAATTATGATTGGATACATGATATGTGTTTGGATTATCCTCAAAAAGATGCATTAAATAAGGGTTGAGGATGCAAAATAGAGCCAAATAAGGCATAAAGAAGCCCAATTTTAGTAGGGACCCCAAACATGTGTGAAAATATAAAGGGATGCATTTTTCTTCACTACAAGTCTATTTTGATAAGTTTGATATTAAGTCAGATTTTCAAATTTAGGTGGCAATTCAATTAGTTTCCAATGTAAAAGGGTGTAAAAGATATTCTCAGTCTTGGAAATTTGTAATAGATCATAGGAAGTTGCAGGAATGTCGTACAAATTTTACAGCTGAAGTCTTTGATGTCCATGTAGTTTTAGTTTCTTCTTCTTTGGTTTGATTACTATGTTATCATCACTTTCTTCTTTTGATCGTGAACCCTTTTCTTTTTCATAAAAGGATGTGTTAGGATTAGTAAATTGATCTGAACTTCTATTTTCATTTATCTTATGCATGGATGGGAGATGTATTGGAAGGTGCTTGAGGAGGAGGAAAATTTTGTTAAATGATATGGACCGAGGAGCATATGAAATGTATGCCTTCTTTATGTTTAAGCATCATTCATATGTTCCCTATGAGAGGAATGAAAATACCAACAATAGGTTTGGTTCTCACAAAGTTTTGTAAAAAAGATTAGTTCTTCATCTAACCTCCTTATGTTGTCTTGTAGGATATTAGCAGCATAATCCACATTATTTATAGGAAGGTAAGTCATTGGAAATGAGGTATGCATGCTATGATACATAGGGGATTGATTATCAACCCTATTAGAAAGAGAGTTAGAAAACCCAAGATCCACAGTGAGTGGTGTATCATGGGATGACATGAGTCTCAAACTACATCTCACAATAGTATTGCTAATAGGACACCAAGTTGCAAAGCTCATACAAGTTTTAAAAACTCAATGTCACCCCAAAAATTGAAAGAGGGTAAAGTGCAATCCAATGATATAGAATGAAATATGTAAATGCAATTTTTCGATTCTAAACAAGGTAATTTTCTAATTACACTATGCAAAAATCTAAAAATAATGTCTTGTAAATGCAATTTTGAAATCACAAAATGCACTAAATTATCAAATTAAGCTAGATATGATCAATTTGATGAAACAAAAATTCTACAAATAGTAACAAAAATCTAAATACAACAAATAGGAATATAGAAATAAATGTTTTATGCCCAAAAAATTAGAATGTGACCCTGATGAGGGACTCATTCACCCGAGGGCGAATGGGTCCTATGTAATGGTTTTGAAACAATTTTCTGCAGATTTTTGAGATATTTTTAGTACTTTCCAGATTTTGGTTTGATATAGCAAGTTTCAGTTTTGATTTTCTATGAATTCAATGTTGAATGCAAGTGCAAAATGTGACAAAATGACAACCTAGAAAACCTAGAACTTGATATGTAATTTTGTTTCAAATTTCAAATGCAAGTTAACATGATGCAATGTTATGTAAATGATATGCAAGATGACAGATTTTATTTTATTTTTCAAATCTAAAGAATGCAAAAATGCAATCCTAAAACCCTAAATTGAAATGGAAAGTTGAATACAAACTAGACACCCTAAATGACACTCAATTCAATGCAAAGAGAGGCAATTCAATGCATGATCTAAATCTAGGATGAAAGAGGACTCCAAAATTTGAAAATGAAATGATCAAACTCAAGTTCACCAAAATGAAACAAAGAAGAATTGGTATTTGTTGAGAGGTGAAAAGGGGTTCACCACAATGACCTATTTTCTAGATTTCATTCAAAATGCAAGCTATAATATACAAATGAAGAACAATAATCAAATCTAACATAAACAATAATGAAAAGGAAGATATGGAAAGGGGAAAATAATTATGTACCTTTCACTAAAAGTCACCTTTGAGAGCTCACTAAGGACTCATTCTCCCTATGGTGAATGGGTCCTGGCTAGGGTTTCTGAAAAATACTTTCTAGGTTCTCTTCTACTAGGTCTACACTCCCAAATTCTAGGCATTCACTTTCAGTTAACTGGAAATAAATTCTATAGAGGATTTTTTTGTGATTTGACAACTTTTCTTGAACTTTAACAACTTGGCAACTTTCTTCAATTTAGGTCTTCAAAGGATCTTCAACCTAAAAGATGCAATCACACATTAAAGAGAGAAAAGTGTTGTTTGTTAGGTGAATAGGGGTTTTCCTTGGTCAAACTCCATTTTGGTAATTAAACCTTGAAATAAAATAGAAAAGCGTGAAGGAATGATGAATGAACAAAACTATGTAAAAACTCACCAAACCTTACTTTTTCCTTGGATCGTAGATCTACAACTTGCATGAATTGGGCTCAATGGACCTGGATCTTAATCTTGAAACTTGATTAGAAACAATGTCTTTGAATGCTTGATTAGATCTTAAACACTTCATCGCCATATTAGCTTAAACAACATACATGATGCAATACATCTTTGACATGATGAAAGGAATCTTGATTATTGCAATAATCTTCTATAAATTTTCCCTTGAATGCCTTGAAAATGCTCTTGAATACTCTTGATCTCATAAAATTTCTATTAGGACTTGCTCATAAAGTTGCTAGATTTCTTGAAGACTTTAAATTACAAGGATAAAACATAGTGAAATAACCTTTTATTTATGCATACCTTGTCATTAATTATTGAAATTCAAATATCTAATGAAGGGAACTCCCGTTACAAGCTCAAAATCATAGCAATAACACCAATAGAAAAAAAAATATGAATGAAGAAAAAAATAGATTCTATTATTTTGAAATGGAAAGCTAATTACAAAATTACATGGGTTGTTTGATTACAAAAGCATGAGTCAAACATGTAGATTGGAGCCTTCAAAATTTTCTCTACAATCTCAAAACACACATGCTACTCTGCCACCCTATACTCTTCTTTTCTCTATTTTTGGCTATCTCCATATATCTATACTCCTCCTTTAGGGTGGCTTCACCTCTCGACATTCTCTCCCCCCATGTTGTCTTAGTACCATCTTGTCATCCAATGAACATTGAGATCTCCCAAGAAGTGATCTTGTTATTAGTAACTACAATTCCTATTCATTCATGCCATGTAATCATCTTCAAATTTATGCTTCATCATTAGGCCAATGCCAATCAATTACTAAAATCGTGTTGATTCACAACAGATATGTGAAATCAACAGATAACATTTCACAATGTGTTACCACTTTACTCATCCACGTATCACCATCAATCCTCTCACATTTTCATCCACCCTCTTGCCATCGTAGTATCATTGGAACCTCAAATCCTCTCACCCCAATATCTCTTCGTCACCTTGATGCAGTTCATCACCCCATCGGAGGGATGTTGTGACAACTCCCACCAAAATAATAACATCACACCGATATGCTTTGTAGCCTTGACCAAGTGGTCCATACTACCTATGTGTCATCCCAATCATCATCATACAACTACCATCACCAATACATCTTGGTATATCAACTAGCCACTCACTGCCACATGTCAGCTGACATCATCATTCTCCTTTATAACACTTTGTTGGGTCCCATATTATTGGTATGTCAAAGAGACTCACTTTGAAACTCCACCAAAATGTCCCTGTCTCTCTGATGAAAGGTTTATTGGAATGTCAAAGAAACTTGCTTTGCTATCCCACCAAAAATGATATGACACACCAATGACACCATTTCAGAGTTTCGAAGGGATTCAATACTTCATCCTACTGAATTCCACCTATTATCATGATGATGTACCTTTGACCGATGTCGACTCTTGTTATCTCTTGTCATCTATTGCCATTGCTATGTCAAAGGGACCTTGAACAAGGTTCCTCTAAAATCTTCATGTCACTCTGATAGCCTGTTGAATGAATGTTGAGTGATGAGGTTTGTTCCTCCTATGCCTAAAATTCTACATACCACCATACTTAATGAATTTCCATCCAATTCATCCCTTATTGAAAAGAAATAACTCAATTTGATGCAAGATTGCTTTATTCCTTGGATACTCCTGCATCAGAAACTTGAGGTAATTCAAAAATGTTTCATGAGTTTAACTCATAAGCATTTGTAGATCCTATGCTTGTCTCAGATCCATCTATTTACCTTATCATCATGAACATCTTTCTCAAACTATCTCTACAATTTGATGTCCCTTCCATCCTTCATTCTTCCTTCCTCTTTTCATAAATTACAATTCTAACCAATTTCACTATGAAATGTTGGAAAATAATAATCATTAATTTTATCTTCTTCAGTAAAATAAGGAAACTCATGCATTACCTCTTCCCCTATTACTACTACAACAATATTTTCATTTTTAATCTCTATTTGTTCCATGTATTCCTCCCTTCCTATATCTCTTGAAAGGAAAGTTTCAACTGCAGATTCAATGGTAGTATCATAATCAAAATAATCATAGTTTCCATCTCCCTTCTCTATATCCTTATCAATTTCAATAACATGATCAAAATATTCTTCCTTTTCATGCTACAATGAACTGTCATCAATTGATGTAAATGAAATCTCACCAAACAAATCAACATGCACTTTCTCACCTTCTTCCATACAACTATAGTACCTTCATTCACCAATGAAATCACCATTACAATACCTTCATCTACTCTAATCTAATTATTCCCACTAAATTAACAAAAATCATTTTTTACCTCTTCTTTCTCCACCAAAACATTCGTTCTACCCTTTTCAAATGCAATCAATATAGTTGCAACTTGCATTATTAGATCTTGATCTTCATCCTCATCCTATTTAACTAATTGTCTAACTCCATTAACCTAGAATTTTCTAGTGTTATTACATAGCTTTCCTTCTTTATTCAAAGGTTTCAATTTGTGCTTGAATCCATCCTTTATCAAGGAGCATGTATTGGTATACCCATCATGCACTGCTCTCCTATCAAACTGCCAAGGTCTTCCCAATAAAAAGTAAAAAATATCCATCGGCATAACATCACAAGAAACTTCATCATGATAATTACCTATCTTAAACCTTATAGTCATCCTGCAACCAAGAAATTTTGTATGGATGTGGGTGCCTTCTCCTTTGTAGTTGTAACTTGTTCTCCATTTATTCATAAAAAGATTTTTTGTACTACCCATCAATGATAACATCACAAAATTTACCTTCACACTTACATCGAGTATGAAATAGGCACTTTCTTTTCTTTGGTTCCTTCTCCTCATTCAACAAGGATATTCTGACAACAAGGGGCTCACCCCTTTCAAGATCTTCAGAATGTGAAGAATGAGCATCTTCATCTACATGGGAAACTTGGAAATTTCTTTCAGGTTTTCTATTTGTCCTTCCTTGATGTTGAGGACACTCAAAGGCTCTATGTCCTTCTTCTCCCCATTGAAAATAGGTACCACAAAAGCCTCCTCTTCCTGGTCCTCATCTAGATCTTCCTCTACCTCTAAATTTTTTCTCATGAAACTTTTTTGCACTTTCACCTCTTTCATCTTTATTGTCCTTAATGTCTCTAATTTGAAGCTCATCATCTTTTTGTTGCACATAATCTCTACCCTTCCCTTTTTTCTTATTCTCAAATTTCCTATTCAATATTTCTTCTATTTTCAATGCAAATTGATATACATCCTCAATGGTGTTTATTCTTACTAGTGCCAACTCTTACTATATGCTATGTTTCATCCCATTAATATAATGAGCTACTTTCTCCTGATTCACTTCAAAATATCTTGTTCTAATCAGGATCTTGTGAAATTATTCCATGTATTCTTTCACCATCCTTGTTCCTTTTCTTAGATTTTGTATCTTCTTGAGAAGATCCAACTCATAATCTATAGAAATAAATTCCCTTTTCATCTTGGCCACCATTCTATTCCATTTGGAAATTTTCTCTTTCCCTTGTCTTCCTCTTTCAAAATGGATTACTTTCCACCATATACTTGCATGAGCTTTTAAATTTGTCCTTGCAAACATCACTCTGTGAGGTCTTCAATCTCCTAAAACTCAAAAAATCATCCATATCATTGATCCAATTGATCAACTCTTCAAGATTTAGACTTCCATTAAAAGTCAAAACCTTTATTTTAGGTTTCTTTCCAAGGCTGGATATTGCTCTTAGAAATCTCATTTATCCAAGATTAATTTGATATTGTTCTTCCTCTTCCACTTTCTCTTCGATTTCATCTTCATTATCATCACTTTATCAATGCACTTCTCTCTTGTGAATCTTTTCCTACAAGGTATCTAATCGCCTTCTGCTAGCTCTAATTTCATATCTAGGAGGATCTCTTCCTCCACCACCTCTGCCTCTACCTCTACCACCTTGGCAAGTCTAGGAGGAATTTTGATCTCAACCCACACTCACAGGTCCTACTACAAACTACCTCACATTCAACGATCTATTTACAGACTCAAGGCAACCTGCTCTAATACAAATTGATGAAGGATACTCCCCTTACAAGTTCAAACTAACAACAATAACATAGATAGAAAACCAATATGAAGGAAGAAAACAAGAGATTCTATTATTTTCAAATGGAAAGCCAATTGTAGAATTACATGGGATATTTGATTACAAAAGCATCAATTTCAAACATGTAGATCAAAGCCTTCAAATTCTGCTCTACGATCTTAGAACACACATGCGTCTCCACCACCTTCTCCCCATCTGCTCTTTATCTCTAGCTATCTCTATATATCTATACTCCTCTTTCAGGTCAGCTTCACTTCTTGAAATAATTTCCTCCCATGTTTTCTTAGTACAACCTCATCGTCCAATGAACATCGAGATCTTTGAGGTAGTTACATTGTTATCAGTAACTACAATTCCTATTTGTTCTCACCAAGTAATTGCCTTTGAATCTATGCTTCATCATTAGGTTGACGCAAATCACTGACTGAAATTGCATTGATTCACAATGGAGATGTGAAATCAATGAATAACATTGTGCCACATGTCACCACTTTACTTGTTCACCTATCGCCATCAATCCACTCATTTTTCTATCCACCTTCCTGTAATCAAAGTATCATGGGGACTTCAAATCCTCTCACCCTGATATCCTGTTATCACCTTGATGCAGTTCATCACCCTATTGGAGGGACGTTGTAAAAACTCCCACCGAAATAAGAACATCACATTGATATGCTTTGTAGCCTTGACCGAGTGGGCCATACTACCTATGTGCCATCCCAGTCATCACTAGTATGTCTTGGTATATCAACTAGTCACTCACCACCACATGTCCACTGATGTCATCTTTCACCTTTATCACACTTTGTTGGGTCCCATCTCATTGGTTGGTTGAAGGGACTCACTTTGACATTTCACTGAAATGTGCCCATCTCTCTGATGAAAGGCTTATCTAAATGTCGAAGAGATGTTCTTTCTTCTCCCATCGAAAATGATATGTCTCTTCAATATGACATACCAATGACACCTTGTCAGAGTTTTGAAAGGACTCAATACTTTGTCCTGTCGAATCCCACCTATCAGCCTAATGAAAAACTTTTGAATTATGTTGACTCTTGTTACCTCCTGTAGTCTATTTCCATCGCTATGTCGAAGGGACTTTAAACAAGGTTCCTCTAAAATATTCATGTCACTTTGATAGTCTATTGAATGAATTTCAAGTGACGAGGTTTGATCCTCCTATGCGTAAACTTCTGTAGACTTCCATACTTAGTGAATTTCCCTTTGATTTATCCCTTATTGAAAATAAATAACTCAATTTGATGCAATATTGCTCTACGCCCTGGATGCTCCTACATCAATATCACAAGCCAAAATTGAATTACAGATTTGAAATCATTAAAATACCACCAAAAACATAGTTTAAAGGGGGGTCCTAGGTCTAAGTGAGGATCCATTCACCATAGGGTGAATGGGTCCTAGGTCACTTACCTAGGACACACATTTTTTAGTGTTAAACATTATGGTAAATTAGGGTCCTAGGTCCAAGTGAGGAACCATTTCCCCTCTAGAGAATAGGTCCTAGGTCACTTACCTAGGACACTCATCTTCAAAAGTTAAGTGTTGTGAAATGACATTTATGAATGTCAAGTTTTATCCCTCGGAAAATGTATTTAATTAGGTTTGGATTTAAATTAAAGGGGACAATTAAGGAAAATTAACCTTAGTTAATAAAGCCCTAGATTAATGTGAAAGTGTAAAGGTACACCTTACAACATGAAAAATAAGGCACAATTAAGTCCACTTTATTTAAAAGGGCCCTAAACTTAATGTGAATATGAAAAACATATTACAACACTTAATTAAGGCATAATTAAGCTCATTTTATTATTAATTGTTTCCAAATTAAGTGTGAAAAAGGGATACTTTCTCCTACACTACAATTGGAACGAAGGTAGATATGTTAGGTTGGTTTTTTTAATTTTTTGCAGAGCATTCAAACATTGTGCAGACTTCACCCTCAACAAGTCATGCTCTCCATGAATAGAATGCCTCAATTATGTGATCTCAAAAATTGAAAATAAACATGGTGGACAACAATACATTACAAATACTGGTGAGCACACCTAAATATAGAAAGGTCGCTCTTTGGCTCAAGCTTTTTACCTTTGTGGTGATTTTAGTAATAGGTGTAGTAGGAGTGAGCATTCTTGTGTTATATAATAGACATTCCAAAACTTTGAAAGCACATGATATTTTTCTCTCACTGGTGAAATGCTTTGTGGTAGGGGATATTCTTTCCTCCAAATCATTTCATGTTTTCCTCGAGGTCTACATGACTCTATCCAACAATATTCCTTTACTTTTTTGTTTGGGTTTCACGTGGCTCAATGGGAATATAGGTGAATGAGTGTGGGCCATGTTCCTAGTATGAATGGGAGGATGTGTGCAGCCAATAGAGAAAAAAATATTATGCATGGGCTGAGGGACATGATATTCATGTCAAACCTACCTAGCTTACAAACCACACCCTCCTTCACCACCAACATGGAACTTGAGGTAAAATTTTGTTAGTGCAAAATGCAAGGAAATGGCACCCTCAACAGCTTGGTTCAATCCATTGTTCCACAAAGGCTACTATATCTATCATAAGAGACTCTTTCCAACACATGGGTATGTGCAGGATCATGATGGGCCAAGAAGTGGCAATATGATGGGTATGTGGCTGACTACTTTTTTTTACCCAAATTTGATGAAATGAAAAGGGTTTTTAAAGGAGATTCTCAGCTTTGCACCAATATAAATTATGCTTTACTTTTAATTTAATAAGTAATTATTATTCATTTTCTATTCAAATTACGACTAAAGTGTTGTTTGATAGACTGATTGAAAAAAATCTATAGCTTTCAAACAGTATCACATTTTTTGAATTCAAAATATGTGTCACATTCTATGCTTCACATACAGTTATAGGATTAAAAAAAGAAAAAATGAATTTCATGGGGTTTTGACCAAGTTAAGGTGGTTAGACATACAACTTTTTTATATTTTTAAAAATTTGTAATAAAAAATTCATAATTAATTATTTACTTGGAAAAAAATTACAAAAGAAATATGCATCACATCAAGACATAAGTCCTCTACTTATATCTAAAATCTTATAAAAAAATATTATCATTTTATTAAGGTTAGGGTGGTCAGGCAGACACCTACTTATTTTTTTCCCTGAAATTTAAGTACTATTGCATTGAAATTTCAAATTTTCACCAAACAGATTTTTTGTTTTTATAACAAACCTAGTATTTTAGAAACTACATTCAATTTGCTATAGATTCTATTCTCACATATTTTTGAAATAATATAGATGACTTATTCAAATTTTTATGTCAAGTTGCCTAACTCTGATTTTTTTGATTTTTTTTTCCACTTAAGGGCCTGTTTTTTCCATGATGATCTTGCACATACCCACACCGACATTGACTTTGTCAAAATCCCATAAAGACTTCTCAACTTATCACAATTTTCATTTATTTCCTCAAATTCTTTGACTCCACCTCCATACTCTTGTACTAGGGTATTTATTGTAATTTTTTTGTAACTGTATAATTTAATCTCAATGGTTAATGGTTTATGCAAACTATTGAGTGGTGAAAGAAGGGTCATTTTTCTTTTACATCAAATTTTCAAAGGGGTCAATTTTTTATTTTATCATAATTGGAAAAAGGGGGGTTTTTTCATTTTGTGATAAACTATAAATGGGGGGAGGGGTTTCATTTTATGTTTTTTTCATTTTCAACTTCACAAGAATCTACATATTCATGGTTGAGTAGTGTTCCATATGTTCACTCATCACATAAACTTGTAAGAACTCAAACAACAAATTATATGTTTGTAAATTGACTCATATAAAGTGCCAAAAAAACTTAATATGTGTTCCTTAGGGAGGAGTTTCTTAGACCAAATTATCAAGTGTAATGGGGGTTTGTTTAGATCCTTCATTCTCAATCACATCTAAGCATGATTCATGCATCATGTGTGTGTTGCCTTTATTTTCTATCACAATAATGGATCCACGTTATTATCATCTCATGCATGTGAGCCTTAATACCAATCCTTTTTTCAATTTCTTGTACATCTTTTGGACTAAAATTTGGCTCTAAATTTCATCCACACTTTTGTGCCCACTTTTAGTTGGTCTGCATATACCTCTTACCATTAGGTGGGATTATGATGGTATTATTTTAATGCTTCTTTCAATGAAGCAGTGGAGGAACCTTCAATATTTATCTCTCCAATGGGGGATATTTAGGTGGGTCATATTTTGTTGGATTTTAGTACTCCAAAATCAAAGTACTATCTATATTTTCAACTTCACAAAGTTTGATTTACTTTGTGTATTCATGGTTGAGTAGTTTTCATATGTTCACTCATGTTGTGTTTTGTATCTCTTATCTTGATCTACATTTCTTAGAGTATGTTGATTCCAGAAAACACCAATTCAGATACAAATATTGAAAGTAAGCACAATGAAAACAATATTGCATAAAGTAAAATAATATATTAGATCAACAAGGCCTACATAAATAAGAATAAACGAGGCACCTGATCTCCATGAAATGAGGATAGGACTCCTCACTCATGGAGTGGTGGCGAGTTTCCTACCAAAAATGAAGGAAGAGGTGTCAAAAGTAAGTTGAAACCTCTAAAGACACCTTACTACATTGACACCTCATGTGAGAAAGGGTCAATGAGACACCTAAGTGGACTTAAAGCCTATGTTTATGCAATATATACACTAACACATAATAGTAGAGTGACTCTTGTAAACCGCATTTAGCCACATCAAGGAATCTATTTGTTAGGAAAATGTTAAACATTCTATTTTGTTATGATATGTCTAATTAAATATCATCTTATCTCTATTTAAGAAATTATTAGTTTAAGAACAAGGATATTTTATTTGTATTAGTTTTATTTTGTTTACTACATATTTAAAGTTACATTTTCACATGCCTAGAAAGATATTATCCCTTATTGATATTTTTTTGCAATATTTTTGGTAGTTTTGTTTCATATTTTGAATCCTCTTTTAGGAATTTTTTTTAAGGAATTTTTTAAGGTGGATATAATAGTAAATATGACCTCATGGTTTACTCTAGAAGGCCTAAACATGAAAGCATCAATAGTAAACAAATTGGGTTTTTATTGAGGTCATGAAAGATAATTCCATTGAAGAGTCCTCTTTTTTTTATCGTATAGATCTTTTCAATCCATATGAATTTATATAAAACATATTACATATATACTAATCATAGAGGTGTTGTTATACTTAATGAATATGGCTTCTTTCTATGTACTAATGTCATAATTTTTGAGAGTTACATTTTTCTTATAGATTCTATGGTTTTAATTTATTAAAAGTTAGGTTTTTATTATAGGTGTATGGAACCCAAAACCATTACACACATAGGTTTTGGAAATTTAGTTAATTTTAAATTCTAAATATTTTTTTAAAATTGAGAACTTAATATAAATAGTTAGTTTTCTGAATAGTCCAAGTACTTCATTCTTATTATCTTGGTCTCGCTAGTGTGTTTAAGAAAACATGCCACCTTTGACCCTTCTTATTTGATCTCTCTTTCTACTAGTTCCACCACCTCAATTTTTTCTCCAACCATCCTACCCAGTATTTTGAGATTTTTCACCACCTTTATGGATTTTCTCTCTGTGTACCTCACACTAGAAAATTTTAGGATTTATTTTTCCCCATAGTTAATTTAGGGATAATGTAAAAAAGTACATTTGAGTTTATTTTTTAAATTTAGTAAGATATTTTTTAATAAAAAAATTTTTTATGCAACCAAGATAAATTAATCCATATAGTCATACATTTTTAGAATATGTTTATGGTTTAGACAAGTTGACTAGATTCTGGGACACCTAAATACTATTTTGAATCTTAGAATATACATATTTTTATATTTTCTTGACACCTTTGATAAAATAATTATAACTTAGGAAGTAGGTAAGATAATTCATTCATCTTCATGTCTTATGTTTTATAATGGACCAAAAAAATACTATGGGATTCAATGCTTTTGAACTAAATTAGAAAGGAAAGTATGATAGTAAAAAAAAAAATGAGAGCATAAAGAAAAATAAAAGTAATTATGAGAAAAGTTAAAATAGAGTAAAAGTGAATAAAATATGACAGAAATTAATTTATTTTAGGTGATTCAAATGAATTTATAAATGATTCAATTTTTTTGATAGTACAATAGAGCTATACTTTGAGTAAGATAAAATATAACTATCTTCGATTTATACAATTTTTTCTAGTAGAAAAATTTATAGCTATAAAGTAACACATCTACTAGATTATTCATGTTTATAGTTAATATTTATCTATGTATGGTTGTGAGTGAAACTACTAAAACCTTGTTATAATAATAAAACCTAATCAATTTGGAAAAAATAAGTAATATACTATAAATTTTCCATTGGTTTCACTATGTT
Organism: Sequoia sempervirens; assembly: GCA_007258455.2. NCBI lineage: Eukaryota > Viridiplantae > Streptophyta > Pinopsida > Cupressales > Cupressaceae > Sequoia > Sequoia sempervirens. The sequence continues at coordinate 22,335 of VDFB02153576.1, read as the reverse complement.
TTATATTTGTTCATTTTTATTTTCCCTACTCATAAACATATTTTAATGGGTATGACTATGCCCTCTACTAAGAATCTAGTTTATTAAATACTTCATTTACCTTAAAATTCTTTATATAATCTTTTACTAGTGCCAACATTTCTTTCTAAAATATGCAACAAACCCTATTTTTTTAATCATGGAACCACCATTATTTTTTATTGTTTTAATTATTTATCTTTTTTAGTCTAATCTTGAATTTCCATTTCTATAATCTCTATCTTATATTACTATTACATGGATTAAGAAATCACCCAAAAAAGAAATTCACCTTCATAAATTATGTATTTTCATTCGATTAAATCTATTTTATATTCCTAACGCATAATTTTGGTAATAATAAGGGCTTAATTGGTGATTTATATATGTACATTCATCATCTCAACATATGAAATTCCTTATGCATCCATGATTTCTTACCAAATATGACATATTAGCATATTTAATGTCCTTTAAAAAATACATTTGAAGTACCTTTCCTCCATGATATCATTAATGGACTTGTATGCTCCTATGCACTAAAAAATACTACATCTTTGCAAGTCTGCTACATTAATAGTATTTATGTTTTAGAATTTTATGTCAAAATTAATACTTCACGTCTACCCATGCTAACATTATAAAAATATATCCCTGATGCTAGCAGAACTTCTGTGCCCTCCCCTCTTGCTTCTTTTAGAGCTGTTGGTACCAGACTCCCTAGTTCCCCCAACCCAGATGATGTTAGCCTCATATTAGACCAGGTTCAACATGGTGACATTCTTGCTTCTACTGAAGTGGCATTAGTGATATTTTTCAAGGTTTTGAAATGGGCCTATCAAGAAATTAATGATCTTAATCAAAGAAATAGTGCTCTGTATAGTAAGTCGAAGGAGTTGGATTTGAAACTGGCTCCTCTCAGCAACGAAGAAGGAAAATGGAAAAACAATAGTACTGGTATGGGAGAAGGTGACATTGAGAATAAGTACAAGTCTCTGGAAGCTGAAATGGTCAAAATTAAAAACAACATGAAAACCGTTGTGGAACAAAATCATAAAATGGCTAGGCACAATGCTATCATCATCAATGCTATGTCTGAAAAGCTAGGAAAAACACAACAGGGTTTGTTGGTGGTTGATCTGGAAGAGAACAAGGACAACAAGAATGAGAACCAAGGGATTTTGAAAAGGACCTGTGCCAACCTTAAAAGGAAAGCGCCCTCTACTACCCAGATGGTTCAAATATTAAAGAGGGGGGTTCAAGATATGAACGAGTTGGAAGCTGAGACGACGGATTTATTAAAGACCCAAATTTAACTGTTGCTGGAATTTTGTTTGGTTATTTGGTTCTGTGGCCTTCGCTGGCCTTTTTGGTGGATGTGGAATTTTCTTGTTGTTTTTTTCACAACCTTTATGCTTTTGGTATCTTTAATGATCTTATCTTTAGTTTGTAAACTTTGTGGTTTTGGGTCCCTGTAAAACCCATTTTTTCCTCTTTCAAAAACATTATAAAAATATATTGTTTCCTACATCCACATCTTTAGATACTTTTTTACTTATTTATGCAAGGACTACACTTCAAATTTGAAACTATGAATTATAAAGCATCAATTATAAATGATTTTGTATCTATATAAAATCTCCCCAACATAAAAGTATTTATGTGGAAGATTATTTTAGATCCATATAAAATATTAAATCTAGTTGATTTGATCTTAAATGTCTAAGAAGCGTAGTGTTTGACATTGAGTATCTTTTAAGTGACATGTAGAATTATATGATTATAAACATGAATATAGCTTCTAGTTCATGTCTATTTTTTGAATATGTTACTCACAAGGAAATTTGAGAACCATCTAGATACAAATATACTATGGTTTATTAGGTATTTCAAGTTTTAAAATATGGTGTAGAACTCATGATATAAAATTTCACTATCACAAGGGACTATTGTACATGCATAAATACCATACTACCTATATAAATAAACCATGTCATTTAACCTAATTTTTGTGTAAAATTTGAGCTAAATAATATTTTTGGTATCCCAATGAGTTAAAACCCCTTTCAATGCCCATGTAATCTTGTGATAACCATGCCTAGTGACTTGTAATTATAAGGGATACGAATAATAAAACATAATTTTGTGAGCATGTCATGATATGCTCCTACATAAAGGAACACACAATATAAAACTAGATATAAATTATCTTAAAAGACATGATTACACTAGTAGCTTAAAAAAAATAGGATTTTAATATTCAAACTAGAGAGAGTTACATGCATGTCTCTCAACCTTCAAAATATCATTTGGAGTGGGAGAGTATAAATAAATAAATCAATTACTAAAAAGATAATTCAAGTATTGAATGAAGAACATTATAAGAATATCCTAATAATTGTGGATCAAGCGGAGTAAAAATTTAATGATACATGATATATCTTATGGAATCTAACTAGCACTAGTTCCCATAACCTTTTTATGACATATAGAGAAGAACTGTAAATATGTCGGTATAAATAAATACAATAATATCTATTATTGTAAGGTTGATGATGTTTAGACTTTGTATGACTTCCTTTGTCAAATCTCCATGTTAGAGACAATAGAGGTGCACATCGATTATGATACTAATTATAGCTCAAATTTAGAATGATCCAATAATGGGTTATATTTAATAACATTGTGGATTATCCTAGGTAGTTTATATTGCTACTCATTCCTAGTGACCAAACTTGGACCCAAGGAATGTTGCTTAAATAAGGTTATTTTTCAACTAAAGGAGGATAGAAAAATAATAATATTCATGCATTTTGTTTTCATTCTTTTTTTAAATTAGGGAGAGTTTTTTTTATAATGGTTTTTTTTCTCTTGGTTATGTTGTTCCATAATTTTACATGTAGCTAGATTGCTAGGGGATAAACTAATTCATTGAGAAACCAGTATATCTTTAGAATCTCTAATCATTGAGTACAAGTATTTATTTTATACATGAAATTATTGGTCTATGTAGCTTGATTAGCCTTTGGAGTTTAAATTTAGGTCACTTTTCCCAACTCATCTTCCCCCAATTTTAATTAATAGGGGAGTGTAAGGGGGGAGAATAAAATTCCCAATTTAATTTGGTTGGAAAAGCCAATTTGTAACCACTTGAAAATATTTTTTATTGCTACAGATTTGAAATGAAGAGTCATGGTTTTGAACAACCAATAACAAAGGGTGCACGTGGAATTGGAACAAGCACATGATGTTGACTTTTATTGTGAGTTGCAATGTATAGTCTTACAATCATCACAGGTTGTTGGTGGCACACATAACAAAGTGTAGTGATATTGAATAGTGGAAATCATGTGAATTTATTGTTGCACATTAAATTTATTTTCTAAAGTTATTTTATTTTATAATTTTCTGAAATTTTAATATAATGGATTGATGTTTGTGGATATAGCCCAAGAAAAAAGGTGAACCACATTAAACTTGTTATCTCACCTCTAATATCTATGAATTTCATTCTTATGCTTTTGATATTTAAATCTACATATAATTGATAATTAATCTCCTCATTCATGTCTACAATTCCTAACAATGAAATGTGGTGAATATATACTCTAATTTCATTTGTCTAACTTTTATTTAATTATTATATTATATTGAGAGATAAATTATGTAATAGTAAGTCAATAAGGGGATGGTTACTCACATTGGTTTATCCCCTTTATTGAACCAAACTTTTTTCTATGAAAATAGACCCATTTCTCTATAACTCTATATTTTTTGTCTTTCATTTGTAATTGTATAAAGTAATAATTAGTTAGGGTTATTTGAAGTTTTTTTAGATGGTAAGAAATTATATTTTATGTTTAGTGATCTCAATTAGCTAATTGAATGTATTCATCATTTTTATATTTAAGTAAAGATGCTAAGGAAATAGAGCTAGACTTATATCACTTCTTGTATATTTCTTTTGTGAACTTCATCTCTTAATATAAGATTGTATCTTAATTAGACCGTGTGTAATATTATCCTTTAAATTCAACTATGCCCTTTTACATAACACTATTTCACCATTTGAAGCTAGCTAAGCATAGCCATGAGCTAGTGTAATCAAATCTTGAGAAACTCTTCTATAAATCATTTTATTTAAGGAAGACATTTTTAATCCCTCTTATTTTTCACTGATTTATTTAGTCCAACCAATACTTATGGGAGCTATATTAAATATCTTATTTTTAGTGTTTGTCTTTGAATTAGGAAAGCATTGATGAATGTGTAAATAATATTATTTTGTTTAATGGAAATATTTAAGGTCTTAAGGTTGATATAGCTCTAATCATGAAAAAACTAGGACCAATGATACCATACCACACATTAGATATTAACACAAACCCAAACAATAAGATGTACACCTCTTTGACCATCAATAGTTGATTTGACAAGCCACCTTATATATAAACCATAAAATAAAAAATAAATACATGAAAATATCTAACATGATTTTTTATTTTGTAATAAAAATCATATAACAATTTGTAGGTATGAATTATCTTAGGAAATGATTATTTCTTAAGATCAAACTATTTAAATAGTAAGGACAAGAAAAATTAATTTTGATAAACTAAAGTGATTGCTTCTAAAATAAGAACCTTGTAAAATGGAAAATAACATAAAGACACATTTTGGTTGATGTATAACTATTTTTATAACTTGTATATTGTTGCATATCTCACATAAATGTTAATCAATGTGACAATTACTTTTCATCATACTTATTTTATGTAGATTTTATTACAAATGAGATTGATTGAATACAAAAAAAATAGTTTTAAAATCTATTTTATAATTTTATACATAGTATTTCATCCAACTTGTATTTAATTTTTATTGTATAACATAAAATTTGATTATATATATTTATTTTAATCACTAACTAGAAAAATCATATATTATGAATAATTCATACTTAATCCAAATCAAGTCTATAATAATATATCTTCATTTAATAAATATTTTTAAAATGGCTTTGGCCACAATCCCCTCTCAGTATCTTTACCAAATAAAATACTAATTAATTCAAGATATGAAAGGTTGTTTTCTTACAAATTATAGTACTTTTCACCTCTATACTTTTATGGAAGCTATCTGCTCATTCACTTATTATTTTTCTCACGTGTTCCTAACTCTAAACCTATAAAAATTTAAATAATACTTTTGTATTTTATAATGGTTTGTGATCATTACTACATTAAAATAAGAGCTGCAGAGTAGCGAAGTTCCTGCCAGAAAGTTTTAGAATAGTTTTGTTTGTATTTGTTGAGTTTGTTGTCTTTTATGAACAATTGGTCAAGATTGTCACCTAAATTTAGGAATTTGATCATTGATAGAGTCAACTTTGTCTTTCATTAGAAAATGACCCTTATAACAAAAGAATTTTGGTCACTTCAAAATTATGAGATGCTCTAGTTGTGCTTTTAGGCCATGAAGAAAGCACAATTTACATGTTCTCATCATTATTCAAATATTTATGAGTTCAAATATTTCCTTAACCATTCAACATATATGATAAAAAATCCTCTTTAAAAAAGCAACGATCTTTAGAACTTTCACTGTACATAGAGTCATGTATAACCACCCTGCTTAAATGTTACAATTTTCTACACAAATGAAAATGAAAGCATATAGTCCTAAGTCCTCTTATAGATGCCTAATGTCTGCAAAACTCAATAAGTTTAGAAACTGATGAGCAAAAATATGAATGGATTCCCTCTATCAATATTTATTGTTGCATCTTTCTAATTAATGTTGATCACTATTTTTTGTCAAGTATTAATCGAACCTCATTTAATATACTTGAATTACAAGCAAGAAACCACTAAAGGTTAGCATGGGAAACCAAGGCTTTCCAGTTGATCAATGGATTGTTGTTCAAGCTGGGGCCCAACCAGGTATTAAAGTGTGTGGTGCGGTAAGAGATTGGGAATGTACTTCAAGAGGCACATGAGAATCTTATTGGAGGTCATTGGAACTTCAAGTTCATGCCAGAACATGCAATGTACTCTTAGCAAGTCTATGGTGGCCTTGATGCCAAAGAATAGGTAACGAAATATTGAATTGGAAAACCATTAAAATAAGACTTTATGCCCCTTTGGTCATCCAAACCACAAGAAATATTTGAAATATTTGGCATATATTAGAGCCAAATCATGCAATGAGACTATAAATTAGTTTATCTAAGGGGTAGATGAATGAGGGTAGAATCAGGCTAGCTCAATATTTTTAGACTCTTATTATTTATTTTTCTTATATCAACAAAAACCAAACTTAATCAAATATAACTTGATTGGCTTTCTCCTGTCCTGAACTACCTTTCCCAACTCAAAAATCTTGATGATGCAAACCATGTCTTCAAGCTCCAACAAAATTCATGCAAATTGGATTGAAATTGATATATTCCTTGTCTCTAGTATCTAGAGATGTTAGTTTCTAGCATGCCAAAAGCAAAAAACAAAGGAAAGAAGACACCCCACCCCCTTCTTGCCAATATTCATAAAGAAGACACCCCACCCTCTTCCCGCCAATATTCATGCATACTGAATTACACTACATCTCAGTTTGATAGAAAAATTTCCCCTGAATCCCTAATTATAGCAATCACTCCTCACTTCCCAAAAAGTATTCCCTTCATAAAAACATATCCATTTGTTTACCACACCATCTATAGTTAGATTCACAAAAGTATAGACATGTTGAATTGGGAGGAAGCATAAAATTTTCAAACCTATTTCTAATCTTCATTTATATTCATGCAAATTTTTGGGAGGAAGCAAACAATTTTCAAACCTACTTCTAATCTTCCTTTCTATTCATGCAAATTTATACTATGAAGTCAGAGAGCAAAAAAACCACCAATCCTAACTCATTGGGCCTAGCCAATGTATGAAGAAAAAAATTAAGATTTTTAAAAATTTATTTAAAAGAAACATAGATTTTTTTTTCCTACCATCTTTCTAATATCATACATATGTGGAAAAGGATAAAAAGGGAAAAGGCATGATTCATCCATCCTACTAGTCAATTGATGATAAGCCACTATCTACTTTCAAGTGCAGTGAAATTAAAAAATCAATTTCTACTGGAAACTATCCATCTAAATGCTCTAACAAAAATAATGGGAAAACACAAAAAATGAAATGTAAAGAGAATTTAAGAAAAAAACTATTTTAATTATTAACCACCAAATTTAAACAATGAAAATAAAAGCCATGTTTCTCATCCATTATTCCACCTTTGAAACAAAAAGAATGGAAATGACAACAAAAAATCAATTAAATTTTAAAGAACTCAACAGTAAAAAAAAGCTTCTATGCAAAAAAAAGGAATTGATGTCAAAATAAGTAAAAAGGTTACAATGAAGTAACAATAAATTGATGCAGGAGCATCCAGTGGTGTAAGGGCAATCTTGCATCACCCAAAAATAGTTAAATTTCAAGTTTCTCAGTTTTTAGATGTTTTTACATTTTGGATACCCTTTTCATCATAATAAAATTCTCAATTTATGGTTTTATTTTCTATTCCTGGGTTGAAAGATATTGCAGTTTTAGTTTCATATTTGCACCTAAAATCTTCGAGAGTTAGATTTGAGGCACTTAGAGTTCTCAGATTGACCCTGAAACTTGTCAAAATTGAGTAGCAAATTTAAACGCGTTATTGACTTCGAGACCTTTCCAATGGTTCAAATGGTTCTGAATCTGAGTCCCGGATCAAAAGTTATGGCCCCAGGGAATTTGGCACTTTCTAGAAGATACAATTGCAAATGTTCTTTTGAAATTTGAACTTCAAGTTGTAATTTTTGGCCAAACCACCTAAACTCAAATTTGAATGTTGTTTTGGCTCCAAACTAAAGAGGAGCTCTATTTATGGGAGTTTCTAATTTTAGGTAACTTTTGGGGACAAGCTAGATATTGCCAAAGATTCAGGCTTTCATAACTTGCATGTGTTGTAGAACTTGGGGATTTGGATCCTCGCATGTAAGAAGCTCCATTTTATGAATAATAAAAATTCTCTTCTTGTTTGGGTTCTGTCTGGGTGCCCTTATCAAGTGGTATCGAGCAGGTTTCCTTGAGCGTGTGGACACATCGTCGATCGTGAGGCAGTTCACACCAGGACCATGGTTGTGGGTCGGTCAAGAAAGATGCCTCCAAAATGTGTGGTAGGCATGGTGGGAGTTCGAGCATAAACCGGGGGAGAGATGCAACGGTAGCCCTCTAGAGACAGATTGATGCGTTATAAGAGCAGTTGAGAAGAGTTAAACCCAAGGGAGGAAAGTGAGGATGAAGGAGAGGAAGAAGGTTCAAATGTAGAAGAGGAAGAAGAAGCAATTGATCAAGACCAAATGTGGCTAATAAGGGCCATTTCAAGATTGGAAAAACCGAGCGAAGTCCCCTATTCCGTAAGTCTGAACTGGAAGAGTTGATCGACTAGATCAACGAAGCTAGAAGAATATTTTGAGTATGAGAAAATAGAGGACCCAGATCGGGTTAAGTTTGCGAAAATGAAGAAAAAGGGCCATGCCAGTATTTGGTGGAAAGAGGTCTAGTTGGAAAGAAATCAAAGAGGAAAAAGAAAAATCACTAGATGGGATCGCATGGTAGAGAAACTAAAGCAGCAGTTCATACCAGTGGACTACGAGTTAGATATGTTGAAGAAATTGCAAGGGTTGAAGCAAGGAAGCAGATTTGTGAAAGAATATACTAAATATTTTCACAAGATAATCATCAGAACGGGTCACACAAAGGCCAATAAGGAGAAGGTAGCTCGATATCTTAATGGGTTACGACCGAGCATTCAGGAGGAGTTAAGCCTAGTTAGAATGACCACCATTGAGGATGTGTATTAGTTTGCTCTAAAGGTGGAAGAGAACCTGAACAAAAACTTTGATGGCAAGCAAAAAGGACGAGGAGGTCAAAGTGGAAGGGGCAGTGGAAGACCTTTAGGAAGCCAAAATGATGATGAAAAGAAAAGTGAAGATGTGGGTACCAGCCGAAGCCAAAGGAATGACAACTTCTACCACCCTCGTGATCAAAAGAATGGTGATCAAAGAGGTAGAGGATAAGGGATATATGGACAAGGATCTGGAAGAGGTGGTTTCAAAGGAACATATTTCTAGTGTGGTGAAGAAGGGCATCGAGCCTATGAATGTCTACAACACCAAGGAAGGGCAGACAAAAGGCCAGAAAGTTGTGGAAGGGTTGCACATACAGATGAGGAGGCCCAATCTGAACATTTAGATGATGCTGAAAGGGGAGAAGCCCTAGTGATTAGAAGAGCCCTGGTGACTGAGGAAAAAGAACTAGAATAGAGGAAGAATTTGTTTAGCACAAGATGCAAGTGTGAAGGAAAATGTTGTGATGTCATTATTGATGGTGGGAGCACCGATAATCTAGTGTCAAAAGAGATGGTCACAAAGTTGAAGCTGAAGAGGGAAAGACACCCACATCCATATCAAATTGCCTGGTTGCAGAAAGACCACAAAGTTTTGGTCAATGAACAGTGCCTAGTAAAGTTCAAGATTGGGAGCTACCATGATGAGGTAATTTGTGATATCATCCACATGGATGCATGTCACAAATTGTTGGGGAGGCCGTGGCAGTTCGATAGGCGAGCTATACATGATGGCCATACAAAAACTTATTCCTTGACAAAGGATGGGGTTCATCACAAGTTGAAACCCCTGAAAGAGACCAAAGAAAAGGAATGCAGTAGTGCTAGAATTTGTTATGTAGATGGAAAAAAAATTTAGAAGGTATGAAGCATGAGCGTGTGTGTTATGCATTGATTCCTATAATGAGTAAGGAGGATAGTGAGAAGGTTCCAGAAGAAGTTTCTAGTATGTTGGATGAGTTTCAGTATATTGTTTCTGATAATATACCTGAGGGTTTACCACCAATAAGGAAGATCAGTCATCAGATTGACTTAATTCCTGGAGCCAGTTTGCCAAATAAGGCAGCTCATAGAATGACTCTAGCAAAAAATGAGGAGTCGAACAAACAAGTTCAAGAGTTGTTGAGAAAGGGTTTGATACGAGAGAGTTTGAGTCCATGTGCAGTACCTGCAGTACTAGCACCAAAGAAGGATGGGGAGTGGAGGATGTGTACAGATTTCTGAGCCATAAACAAGATAACAATCAAATACAAATTTCCCCTGCCAAGGATGGATGACCTGATGGACTGTTTGAGTGGAGCTCAGTACTTCACAAAGATTGATCTAAAGAGTGAATATCACCAGATCCAGATTCGAGAGGGAGATGAATTGAAGACTACCTTCAAGACCAAAGAGGGCCTATACAAGTGGTTAGTCATGCCTTTTGGGCTAACCAATGCACCGAGCACATTCATATGGCTCATGAACGAGGTACTAAAATTTTTTTTGGGAAGTTTTGTTATTGTGTATTTAGATGATATTTTGATTTTCAGTAAGACATTGGATGAGCATTTGATGCATATTCGGAGAGCCTTTGAGAAGTTAAGAGAAGAGAAACTGTTGATTAATCTGAAGAAGTGTAGTTTTGTGAAGAGGTAGTTAGTGTACTTGGGGTTTATTGTCTCAGCAGAAGGTCTCAAGATGGACCCAAAGAAGGTGAAGGCTATTCTGGAATGGCCTACCCCAAGAACTGCTACTGAGGTGAGATCTTTCCATGGTTTGGCTAGTTTTTATAGAAAGTTCATTAGAAACTTCAGTAGTATTTGTGGACCCCTGACTGAAACAATGAGAGGGGATAGAAAAAATTCAAGTGGAGCAGTGGAGCGACAAATTTTTTTGAGCTGTTGAAGAAAAAGGTGATAGAGCAATATATTCTAGCACTCCCAGATTTCAACAAGGTGTTTCAAGTGGATTGTGATGCCAGTGGTTGTGCCATTAGAGCAGTGTTGAGCTAAGAAGGTAAGCCCATTGCCTATTTTAGTGAAAAGTTAAATGATGCCAAGAGAAAGTATTCTGTATATGATCAGGAATTTTATGAAATAGTTCAAGCATTAAAGAAATGGAGACATTATTTGTTGCCGAAGGAATTTGTTCTATATACTGATCATCAGGCCTTGCAGTACTTAAATAGTCAGAGAAAATTCAATGAGAGGCATATGAAATGGGTAGAGTTTTTGCAAAGTTATACCTTTGTTTAGAAACATAGGAGTGGAAAGTCAAATAGGGTTGCAGATACCTTAAATAGGAGGCATACATTGATGACAAAGATGCAGATTGAAGTGGTTGGGTTCAATGAACTTAAGACACTGTAATCAGAAGATCCTGATTTTGTAGAGGCTTGGAAAACTTGCAAGGAACCTATTATTACAGTGGACAGGACAAGGTGGCAGGATTTCATCATCCAGAATGGCATGTTATTTAAGGAAAGTCAATTGTGTATTCCAAGGAGTTCCATGAGAGAGAACCTGATAAAAGAAAAGCATAGTGGAGGAATGTCAAGACATTTTGGTCGGGATAAGAACATTGCCATTATTAGTGAGCATTATTGTTGGCCTCAGTTGTCAGAGGATGTGAAGAAGTTTGTACAAAGCTGTAGAGTATGTTAGATGGCTAAAGGAGTGAGTCAGAATACAGGCTTATATCAGCCCTTACCTGTACCAAAGAGGTCGTGGGAGGATATAAGTATGGACTTTGTTCTTAGTTTGCCAAAGACACAACGTGGGAATGATTGTGTCTTGGTGGTGGTTGATAGGTTTTTGAAGATGGCACATTTTATTCCATGTCAAAAAATCCATGATGTAGTCCACATTGCTGACTTGTTCTTTAAAGAGGTGGTCAGGCTACATGGTCTGCTAAAGAGTATTGTTTTAGATCGTCACACCAAATTTGTGGGGTACTTTTGGAGGACTTTGTGGAAGAAGCTGAAGACAGAGTTGAAGTTTAGTTCTACACACCATCAACAAACAAATGGGCAGACAGAGGTTGTTAACAGGAGTCTGGGTAACCTACTGAGATGTTTGGTAAGAGATAAACCCAAGGGATGGGACTTGATCTTACCCTAGGCAGAATTTTCTTACAACAATTCTATCAACAGAAGCACTGGTAGATCACCATTCCATATTGTGTATGGAGGTAGCCCCAGAACAGCTCCAAAATTGAGGAAGATGGACCAAGAGAAGAAAATAAGTGTTGAAGCTGAAGATTTTGTAGAACACATCAAGGATATACATGAGAAGGTAAGAGAACATATTAACAAGATGAATATGTAGTATAAGGCTAAGGAAAATCAGAAGAGGAGGTATAAGAAGTTTCAGATTGGTGATGAAGTGATGGTCCACTTGAGGAAAGAAAGGTTTCCAATGGGAACATATAACAAATTAAAGATAAAGAAGTTTGGTCCCTATAAAATTTTGAAGAGGCATGATTCAGGGAATGCATATGAGGTAGAGTTGCTGGATGGATTCAACATTTCCCCTTTGTTCAACATTTTAGATTTGATAGAGTATCATGAAGGTGGTGCAGAGGAAGTACCAACGATGGAACAGTGTGGGATTCCAACACCTACTTCAGAAAAGGAGGAGATTGAAGAAATCTTGGATAGTCGTGTGGGAAGGCGTACCAGGAACAGGTAGTATGAAGAATATCTAGTGAAATGGAAAGGAAGGCATGTTGAAGATTCATCCTGGTTGCCTAAGGCAGAGGTTGACTATTTGGGTTTTCCTCCACCATCTGAGACGTGACGGGGTCACTTCTCAAATTACCCTGGGTGTTTGATGTAGGAGCATCAAGTGGTGTAAGGGCAATCTTGCATCACCCAAAATAGTTAAATTTCAAGTTTCTTGGTTTTTATATATTTTTACATTTTTGGATACCCTTTTCGTCATAATTAAATTCCCAATTTATGATTTTTATTTTTTATTCTTGGGTTGAAAGATATTGCAGTTTTAGTTTCCTAGATTTGCACCTGAAAATCTTCTGAGTTAGATTTGAGGCACTTAGATTTCCCGGATCGGCCCCGAAACTTGCCGAAATTAGCATAACAAATTTTGAGCACATTATTGACTTCGAGACCTTTCCAACGGTTCAAACGGTTCACAAATCGGAGTCCCAGATCAAAAGTTATGGCCCCGGGAAGTTGGCGCACTTTTTAGAAGATACAATTGCAAATGTTCTTTTGAAATTTGAACTTCAAGTTGTAATTTTTTTGGTGCCAAACCACGTAAACTCAAATTTGAATGTTGTTTTGGCTCCAAACTAAAGAGGATCTCTATTTATAAGCGGGTTTTTAATTTTTGGGTAACTTTTTGGGGATAAGCTTGCATATTGCCAAAGGGTAATTCTGTAGCTTTCTGTAACTTGCATGTGTTGTAAAACTTGGAGATTTGAGATCCTCTGCATGTAAGAAACTCCATTTTCTGAATAATAAAATTATTCTCTTGTTTGTGGGTTATTTTCTATGTCTCAGGCTGCGCCCTTATCATAAATTTGAGAGCAAAATGTAGTTGACATAACCAAAACCATTAAAAATAAATAACTTCCAAACCGTTGAGAATTTAACTAAATGGTTTGAATTAACTGGCCACATTTTCCATGGAGCCCGAGATTTGTGCAGATAATTTTTTGTATTCATGTTATGAGAAAAATTATTTGAAAAGTAGAAATTTTTATTTAAAATGATTGAGAACCATATTTAATTTATAGATAAAACCAAATATTTATCATTTTGTATGTTCATTAAATTTCCCTTTAAAATAATAAATTAAGAATTTAGATAAAAGCCTTATCATGCTAAAAAAAACCTTTTGAAAATCACAAACTAAGAATTTAAATAGAAGTTTATATTAAAATTTCAAAAAAGAAATTTAAAATAATAACTAGAAAAAATCATAAGTTTATAATTGTAATAGAAAATAAGGAAAAAAAATTGGTTGTTTTTTTAAGAAATATTTGATAATAGACCAATAAACTTTAGAATGATACTTAAATTAAATGGATAAGGAAAAGATTTAGTTAATTTTTTCATTATTTAGACATAGATTTTATTTATCTAGATGCAAAAGTATATTAGTTAAAATTTTATTTTATAAAGGGATTTATTATTTATTGACAAAGTAAATAGATTTAGTAAATTTAGTTTTTAAATAAAATAGATCAAACTAATTTAGCATTTAATTTAGTATTAGCAAAAAATAATATAGTTTAATTATTAAAATAATCAAATTATTATAAAAGTAATTATATTAAAACTATCTAGAAATTAATTATTTTCATATTGTATTTTTTTAAAAGAAAATTAGTTTAGTTCAATTTATCAAATTTCAAAAGATATTAGTATTAATTGATTTTATATTATAAAAATAGATTTCAAGAAATATATTTTAATTTATCAAAGGCAAATGAAAATTAATATAACCAAAAATTAATCTTAAAAAATATAGTTTGAATGTATAGATAAATTTATTTAACAAAAAAATAATCTTCAAAAAATTAGCATACTTGAATTTATTAATATCAAGAATTAACAAGGTTTGTATTACATAAACAAATTGAATAATTAACCTATATAATTTAAATTACATAGAATATTTAAGAAATTAGTATAGGGGAATATATAAATTACATAGAATATTTAAGAAATTAGTATAGGGGAATTTATTAGCATTTAGACTTAGTTAAATTTAGATTACAAATGTCAATAGAATAGTTAAGTTAAAAGTAATTTTAATTTTCTCCTGCCCTTTCCATCTCCCACTATAATGGCAACTTTGATAATGGATCCGGGAAAATTGCCTTTATCGCTCAAAAGTTTTGAGCCAATAATATTCAAGAGAAATAATTTTGAAAATTAGAAAAGTTAAAAAAAATGCATTTAACTTTAGAAAAAAATTTAAATATAATGTATAAAGGAAAATAATCAATTTTGATTCAAAACATTAATAACTAGTTAAGGAAGAGGCGTGCCTATAGTTCCTTGGCAAGAACTAATAATTGGCTATATGATATTGCTAGTAAAATGTTGTATGGGCTGTATGGTTTATAAGAAATTTTTATTTTATTTAAAGACGTACTAATTATTCATAAAAATATGTAATTATGTTGTACATCTTTTCTTTTTGTTAAAGACTAAAAAAATATGATAATATATAAATTAGTTGTACACATAATAAAATCTAATTATTAGAGATATGTATGACATAATTTAAAAATATTTTTGTGGTTATTTGAATAATATTTGGGTTATTGTTATATAAGTAATATTGAATAGGTATTATGAATTAAGTTAAATTAGGAACATATTTTAATCTATATGGTTTTGATAATGATATGTATATTCATATTTTTGAAAGCATTCGTATCATTTTTTCAATAATGTAATGCATAATTTAAGTATTTTAATATTATATACTTTTTATTAAAAATATTCAACTTGACTATATATGTTATGTATGTTTGATAAAAAATAGTTTATTATGATGAATGCTTTATTTATTGAATATTACTATAAATTAATAAATTAATATTCTTAATTAACAATTTTTTAAAGCATGCTTTGTTATAGTTTTTGAAAAATATTTAATTTTTATGAGAATGTAATAATTATTTATTTTGATGAGACCTTTAATAACATTTTGTTTTAACAATTAAGTGATATGATGGAGTGAGCGGAGTGCGAGGTAGAAGGAAAGGTGGGAAGGCTAGGGTCTCAGGAGAACGATGGTGTGCGGTGGGGCGACGAGGCGCTGCAGGATCCTCCGCCTCCTGGTGTAAATGCTTCTACTTCTCATGTCCCACAGTGGGTTTTTCGTGGTGGTGTATGGGTGGATGTAAACGCGAGGTCTTCTACAGAAGTTTCCTCTGGACATCGTCCACAATGGGTCTTCCACAGTGGCCGTTGGATTGACTGCGCCCCTTAGTGTCAAGACAAGATCTTACCTAGAAGTAAGGAGATTTCTTTTCCTCAGTCGAATTACTTTAGGAATTTTCATAATCCTAATCTGGGTGGGAGAAAATCGGATCTCTCTTCTAGGGTTTCTGTTAAAGATGGCTTCAATCGGTCCCAGCCGAGAGATAAACATCTGAGTTGGTCAGGGCGGCAAGATTTCG
This sequence comes from Sequoia sempervirens, assembly GCA_007258455.2. Taxonomy (NCBI): domain Eukaryota; kingdom Viridiplantae; phylum Streptophyta; class Pinopsida; order Cupressales; family Cupressaceae; genus Sequoia; species Sequoia sempervirens. Next base: position 6,237 of record VDFB02153576.1, on the reverse strand, counting down.
CCTCCAACCCGGTTGCAGGAAATGAGTTTGCTGCTTCGGCTGGGTTTCGCCCGGGAAAACTGCCTACTAAAAACTCCAGGCGACATGATTCAGTCTCTCACTCAGAATCTGGTTTTGAGCATGAGGGGATTGGGGAAGAAAATCTCTCTCCTTTTCGTTCCAGGAATATGGATCACGAAGCTGGGCATGCTACATTTTCTGAACCGAATGGTTCGAGGCAAATCTTGGGTCCTGACCCAAATCATTCTCCAGTGCAAAATATGGTTATGAAAGTTCCAAGGATTAACCCTCAGCCTGAGCATAACGTAATGGGGGAAAAAGAGATAAATTTGACTAAGGGTTGTGGCGGCCGTCCTGATTCTAGGTCGGGAAAAGAAAAACCTAAAGCTCCATCCATTGATAATCCGCAAAGTGGATGTCTGGGTAAATTTTTAAAGGAGAATAATTCACAAAATGGAGACCTTTTCTCCAATCCTAAGGATAGGGTCAAGCTACCTGCGGCGGGGGAGGTTCCTATCACAATTCCTAAGTCGAATGCATGGCTTCCGGTCCCCTTGGTAAATATGGAAAAGCTGCCATTGAATCAAAAACGTCAGGATTTGTGTAAGTATGTCGTTTTCCTTCAAATCTGGGGTGAAGGTATGTCTCTTTCGAAATTACATTCACGGATACATGCACATTGGTTTGGAACTCTTTTTATTTAGGTGATTTCTAAAAATACGTTTATTCTGGTTTTGGACTCTGTTGAGGCAAAAAAACAAAGTATTGGAAAGTGATTTTGTGTGGTTTGGTAGAAATTTGATTCTCATTTTTCCTTGGCGTCCATTATTTCAGCCTAATGCAAATTTATCTACATTTTTATCTGGTTGGTTTTCAACGCCTGGCATTCCATTGGAATTTACAGATCCTAATATTCTTAGTTTGATAGGTAATTCTTTTGGCAAATTCCTTCTCTCGGACTCCTTAATCTCTGATGGCATTTTGAATGTTCGTATATGTGTTCTGGTTAATTCTGAAAAAAAATTGCCTAGGTGCTGTAATATCAAATCATTAGATGGTATCTGGAGACAACCTTTAATCAAAGACTCTAAATGGTTCCAAAAAGCCACCATTGAGTTAGATGCTCCTCTCTTTAAATGAATCAAAGTATCTTCCTCTAACTTGGGTGGCTGCTCCAAGGACACCTCAATTACCAAGGGTGCAAATAATATGGAAAATTTTAAAAACCATAAGAATCTTGAAACAAATAAACATTTGCCTAAGGAAAGATTGGAAAATCTTGTTGGACTTCCAGAGATCCCTCTAGTAAATAAGGTTACATCACCTAATCCCGACATTTTCTCTGGGGACAACCTGTGTTCTTCAGATTTAGTTAGTTTAACAAAATTTAAGAATGATAACCTTCTTGCAACAAAAGACAATCTCACTGGGAAACCTTTGGGAAATTCCATAAGTGACCCAAAGATTTCTTTACCTAAAATGTCTATCTCTCCGACAAAAAAATTGTTTAGTGGCCTGGACATTAGAGTGTAGCCACCGGTAAAATTGAATCACAAGAACAAAGACTTGTTAGTTAATTTGTTAAATAATTCTAAAACCAAGAATATTGAAAAGTGTGTTTCTTATGGTGAAGGGATAACTGTTTTAAATCCTTTTGATATTATATCCTCAGAAAGTGGGCTTGTTCTCACCACTTGGTCTGAAAGTCGTTTTCCCTCTTCAAAGATGGTAGCGTCTGTTAAGGGTCCACGATCTTCTCCCTTAAAAAGGGGTCAGAAACTCAAGAATACAAAGGGTAATTCTCTTGGCATTCCTCAGTTAAATACAAACAAGGATACTCCAATTCCAAAGTTCGGGCATGGGCCTACTATTGGGAATTTTGTTTCTCCTCTTCCAGTAGCCTCGCCAAAACTACATCAGGAGGTCCCTCTTGTAGTCAATTTGACATGTGACAAATCCACTTCAAGTGGCCTAATTGGTAATTCTGGGCATAATTCCCCAAAATATGTCCATGTGCACACTCCTATTCAAAAAGGGAAATGATTGGGCAATTTGAACCATTCAAGGGAGTTGTTGCCTTCCCTTGAGCAAATTGTGAGTCACTCAAAAAAACGCCACCAGAACTTGGCTGAGCCTACAGGCTTAAAAAGGAAAACACACTCTAGCTCAAATCTAGTAGGCTTTCTTGTTGGCTCGGGTTCACATTGCAAATCTCCAAACCAGTTTTCCATAGACCAACAATTAATTGATAAAATCTAGAAGATTATCCTAGAATCTAAGGTAAATTTTAATGAGGTTGCTCAAGAGAAAGCTCTGTCCACAATTGAGCATGATTCAATAGCACAAGTTGAAAAAGATCTCCCTTTATCCCACTCTCTAAGGATCCCTTTAAGGAAATATCATCTATTTCTCTAATGCAGTCTGTAGAGAATAATAACTTGATTCTTAGCCCGCTTTCAAAAACTATGTTGCCCATCTCCCAATCTCCATTATCTCCTAATGGGCCCCCATCTTCTTCGTCAAAAAGGGGGCGCAAGCCAAAACATTTGAAGACCCAACTGGAGGTTGATGCTAGTATCCAAACAACATTAAGTTATCTCCTGTAAAAAAAAGAGGACATTTAGTCCCCACATGACAAGATCTGGTGCAACGAAACAAAACTCGCAGTTGGAGTTTACTATTGGGATTCCTTCCCAGAAAAAAGCTCAGGGAAAGAGGGGAGATGGCTCCCCTCGAGAAAAATGAAGGTCCTTTCATGGAACGTTAGGGGATTAAATGCCCCTAACAAACGATGTCTAATTAGATGTCAGCTTGATGTAGCAAACTTTGATATTTCCCTTCTACAAGAAACAAAACTGAATTTTGGCTCTATTGAGGATCTCTTCTCAAAATGGTCTTCCTGGAATTTTTTTCACAATCAACATTAGGTGCTTCTAGGTGCCTTGTTGTGTTATGGATTGCAAACTCAGTGGCCTTAAAGTTAATTTGTTCCTTCTTCAATTGGGGGCTTTTTTTGGTTAAAAGTAAATTTTCAGATATTATGTTCTGGCTCTTTAATGTTTATGGGCCAATCTCTGTGAATGCCAAACAATGTCTGTAGACTGCATTATCTTCAATTCTACAAGTCATGTCTGAGTCTTTGGTTGTAATTGGGGGTGACTTTAATGCTATAATTGATCCTTAAGAAAAGGTTCGTGGTATTATCCCTAACAAGAGGATTATGGAAAATTTCAGTAACTTTATTATGGGAAATAATATGTTTGATTGCAAAACTCAGAATGGCTCTTTTACTTGGACTAACAAAAGAAAGGATTTTTGTCAAATACTTGAGAAGCTCGATCGGTTTCTACTATCTTCAACCTGGTTGGATTCAAATCTTGACATGTTCTCTTCGATTCTTGGCCTTCCTGGGTCTGATCATTTTCCGTTAGCCTTTAACATCATTGAGAATCAAACCCCTAATAGGTTCCCCTTTAAATTTGAGCCAATATGGTTTAGGGATTCCTCTTTTACTCCTTTCATTAAGTTTTGGTGGAAAAATGCCCCCCTTTTTCCTAGTTATCATATGTATCAAATGGCTAAGAAGCTAAAGTTCTTAAAAGGAAAAATTAAATTGTGGAACCAACAACATTTCAAAATTATCTTCTTAGAAAAACTAAGACTTCAAAAGGAGATTTAAGATTTAAATGAGTGTATTATTTCCAATGGTATGACCCATGCTTTATATGAAATGCAAAAATCCTTCTTGTCTGATTTTGAGGAAGTTCTTTGTCAGGAAGAGTGTTATTGGAGGCAAAAATCTAGGGATACTTGGTTGTTTGAAGGGGATAGGAATACTAAATTTTTTCACACTTCTGCCAAAATAAAGAGACATAAAAAAAAAAAATTCTCAAATTAAAAACTATGACGGTATCCTCTTAGAATATGACATCAGTATTCCTAAAGAAGCCACCTCTTTCTTCAAGTCCTTGCTTTCTTCAGAGCCCATGACAATTAATAATGCAATCTTAGATGCTATTCCTTTTGTCGTTTCTAAAAATGATAGCATTTGGATAATGGCCCCCTTCTCTCTTGATGAAGTAAAAGCTATTGTTTTTGAAATGTCTCCTAAGAAAGCTCCAGGGCCAGATGGGTTTACTATCATTTTCTTTCAAAAATGTTGGTATATAATTGGTGTGGAGGTTTGGAGGGCTTTGGAAGAAGCTAGGCGCAATAAGACTATTTTAAAAGAGCTTAATACCACTTTTATTGCAATCATTCCAAAAGTGGACTCTCCTAGCACTTTTGTTGATTTTAGACCGATTTTGTTGTGTAATACCATTTACAAAATCTTCACTAAAGTTATTTTTATACGCCCTACCAAGATCATCCCTTCAATTATCTTTGAAGAGCAAGGTGGTTTTTTCCTTGGGAGAGAAACTTTTTAGGTTGCAATTGTGGCTCATGAAAGTCTACATTCGATAAAGGTACTCAAGATCCCTGCCATGATCTTAAAATTTGACATGATGAAAGCTTATGATAGGGTAAATTGGGATTTTCTTCTTGTTGTTTTGCACAAGTTGGGTTTTTCAGAAATTTAGATTAAGTGGATTTATTCTTGCATCTCCTTAGTAAGGTTCACAGTTTTGGTAAATGGTTCCCCATGTGGTTTTTTCTCTTCTTCGAGGGGTATTAGACAGGGTGACCCATTGTCACCTTTCCTTTTCATCCTTATGGTTGAAGGATTAAGTTGGTCAATTAAAAGGGTAAGCCAGTTAAACCTCTGGAAAGGAATCAAAATACCAAATCTGCAGTCTCCTCAAACACATGGCCTTTTTGCTTATGACACTTTTCTCTTTGGTCATGCCTCTATTCCTGAAGCCAAGGCAATCAAGAGCATTCTAACATATTTCTCCTTGGCATCTAGACAAAGGATCAATCCAGCTCAATAAAAAATATTTATGCTCAATGTACCAAATTTCATTCAAAGCATGCTAATAAGCTTTTGAGGCTTCTCTGTGGGCTCCTTACCTTGTTCTTATCTTGGTATTCCATTCTTTGCTAGCAATATCTTGGGTGTTTTTTGGGATAGAGTCTTCAAGTCGATTAAGGACAAAATTTCTCTTTGGAAGCACAAGTGGCTTTCCCTTGTTGGAAAGATACAAATGATCAAATCAGTACTTAATGCAATTCCAATTTACATGATGTTAGTTTTAAAGACTCCTTGCTCCACCTTAAATCAGCTAAAGTCAAATCTGCATTCTTTCTTGTGGAATGACAATGGGGGGGAAAAGAAAAACTTCCCCTTATTGTCTAGGACAAAGTTTGCTTGCCCAAGGATCTTGGTGGTACAGGAATTCAAAATCTCAAGCTCCAGAATGCCACCTTAGGTGCCAAGCTTACTTGGAAACTATATCAAAATCCAGATTCTAGGTGGGGTGAATTACTATTTGCCAAATATTTGTATTCTTACCCTAGGGAGAGCATTTTTAGGGCCTCTTCTCTTTCTAGTGGATCTGCAATGTGGAACTTTATATCTTCCTACAGATCGGTGATCCTCCCCCACCTCTCCTCGTTGATTCACAATGGTAGAAAAACTAAATTTTGGGAGGATGTTTGGAATGGTTATCCTTCAATGTTTTCCCTCTCAGATTAGGGTAATTTAATGATTTTGCTTAAAAATGCTTGGGGTCCCCATGTGGCTGATTACTTTAATGTTGTATTCATTGATTCCATTCCCGTTGTTTCTTGGAAATCTATTGATGAGTTTGATATTTCTTTATCTGTTAAGGAAGCCTGTAAAAAAGAGATGGAAAAAAGGTTCATTATTTTCTCAGACAAAGATGACGCCCTAATTTGGTCAAAATCATAGTCGGGGAATTATTTAGTCAAAGAATGCTACAATTCGCTTGTGGAATCTCTAAATAGTTGTGATCTTCCCCACACCCTATTCTGGGATGATGCATGTCTCCCAAAGGTGAGTGCTTTTGCTTGGATTGTAGTAAATGAGAGAGTTTTGACTACCAAAAGACTTGATAGATTGGGCCTTGTGATTGTTTTCCCTTGTTTTTTTTGTGGCTACTTCAATGAATCTATGGATCACCTCTTTGTTTTGTGCCCTTTTGCAATGCAATGTTGGTATTGGGCTTATGCTAAATTGGGTTGGTGTTCTTTGGTTTGTCCTTCCTTATCTCTATAGTTTAAAATTTTGCCTTTATTGATGCTCGTCCTTTTTTCATTGTCTCTGGAAAGCAACAC
>VDFB02153575.1:0-29913 GCA_007258455.2 Sequoia sempervirens | reverse complement strand
CACTAGTAGAATTTGGCAAATAAATGACTACGTGACTAAAAATTTTAGTCACATGACTAAAAAATTTAGTCATGTGACTAAGACTAGTAGTATTTTGAAAATAAATGACTAATTTGGTCATTTATAAGTGACTAATTTTATAATTGGGTAAAATCACAACTAAATGACTAAATATATGGCTAAATTAATGACTAAATAAATGCCTATTACTCCTCTATTCTTTTTTCTTTCGAATTTGATCATAATCCAATAAGTATTACTCCTTTATAGAGCTCAAGATGATTAAATGAATTTTTGGGATCAAAGATAATAAGTTTCCACAATCCATATTGTTAATTGCAAAAGATTTCTAGATTCAATTGTGTGTTAGTTTTTTGCATCAACGTTTCAGATCACACCTCATGATCCATCATCAAGATGAAAAAGAGAGCACCAAGAGAAAAATGATAAGATGCAGACCAAGGAAAGCCTAAAAAGGTTAGAGAAGGGAATTAAGGAGGAAGGATGGGTTGCATGGGAAATAAGGCATAAGGCAATGACAAGACAAGAGGAAAAAATCAAACCAAAGACAACCTTAGACTTAAAAAATCAACCAAAAAACCAAGCAACGAAAGAATTAGACCAAAAATGCTAATTTAAAAGTTCAAGCAATAAAGCAAGAAAATATAACTTAATAAAGGAAGAAAACAAGTAACAAAAATAATAAAAAAAGAAGGCAAAAAGAACAACCAAAAGCTAAATAATAGGTTAATTATTATTGCTAATAAGTAATATATATTATTATTATGTTATAATAATAAAGCAAGAAAACATAAATATTATATTAGACCAAACAATAAACACTAAGAAGAAACAAAGAAAGAAAAATAATAATAAAATAAAATAAAATAAAAATAAAAAATTTAACTAATAAAAATTACAAAGAGAGAAATGGAAAGAAAATTAAAAAAGATAAAGTTAATCATAAACTTGAAAAAATAAAACCAAAACAAAGAAATAAAGAAAAATAAAAGCAAAGCAAACTCTCCCTGCCACTACTGGTTTCCTCGCCACTATGGAAAGAAAATTAAAAAAGAAAATTTTTGGGATGTTTTTTACAGTTTTTTTGCAGTTTCCCCGCCACTATTGGTTTCCGGCTCCTCCAAAATCTTCTTTGTTGGTATTGACCTTTCACTTCTCCAATTTGGCGAGCTACAACCCAAAAATAAGGTTTTCACGAGGGTCAGTAGGAGGAGGCTAAGGAGAAGCGTGGAGAATGTGTTGAGGACGGGTCTGCTCAGAGAGACAAACCACTTTTTGAGGTAAGCTTTTAGTAGGTAATTATTGTTTAAATTGTTGCATTTTAGACAAAAAGGGGTTTATTTCAGGCACTTCAATCCTATTCAAACCCAGGTATTTACAGTCCTTTTTAATCAATTTGTCACAAACTTATGAATGGTTTTTCCCATCTTTGGAAAATGAATGAGCTCTCCAATCTCTTGGGCTAAAAGATCATAATACTGATCCTAAGCTAAATCTTTCTTCTCAATTTTGGTCAATATGTCATTTGGAATGCCTTTAAATTGCCGGAGTGGAGTTTGAACACTCCACATGTGCTTTCCAACCGTCTTGCACAGGTTAAGTGCCTTCTTTGTTAACTGAGCCCATCCTCTTTTTTAGGACAATCTCAAAAATTGCTCTAAGGAGGCAACTTTCACTTTGCAACACATAACCAAAAAAAAGAATGTATTTAGAACTATATAGTGTGCATCATCCAACAACTTCCACAACAAATTGTAAATTCCTTCTGTCTAGCAAAGGTGAATGAGTTGGAGAAGATAGGACTTAAGGATGGGTTGTATGGTTAGAAATAGAAGTAGGAGGGTGGACATGCACAACATCCTCAGGGCTAAATTTAGATTTTTGTGGACAGTACAAAATTCTTAGGACACCCACTTATAAAAAGGAAGAAAATGGTTATCATTTGCATTACAAAGGATACAAAATTCAAGTCACCAACTTATAAATTGATAAAATGGTTATGATTTGTGCTACACAGGTTTTCAATATAAATACATACCTGAGTAATAAACACCATATCAGATGTGAGGGAGAGACCTTCAAGCTTAAGCTGTGAAATGTAAGCCTAGAGCAAAACATTGATCTTGGCACTTGGCTCCTCCAAACTCTCTTTCACTGGAATAGGAACACAGTCTAAGAGCTTTGCAAGTTCCATCTTCTCTTCTTCTCTTATTGTCACATATTTAAACTCTTCACTTAATGAAAACAATCAGCATAATTCAATATCACCCATTGTTGGCTTCAAGTGCTCATTATAAGTAGTCATTGTCCCATGAGTGATGTAGTAATAACTAGCTATCCGTCCTAGATCATTAACCTGGAAATATCCACTTTTCCAATCATATTTCACCAAATTACTTTTGTCCAAGATAGTTGCAGCTAAATGTATTTGCTAACATAAAGAGTTCAATTATCAAAAGCACTAACAAGTACCATTAAAGTAAAATGCAAGGGTCATACTTGTCTAACAATACCATAGTAAAACTACTATGTACTAAATTGAAAATCATAGCTATGCTTACCAAGTCTGCCCTTCTCTCTTCTAAGGTATTGTCTTTCTATAAAGCATTAGCAAATATACCATATAGAACTGGGTTTCGTTGCATGCAAATGTAAAGATAAGTGTGTCCCAACCATGTGCATGCCTCCCTTGCATTTTGAATTGTACCTAGGACAATTTCTGCATTTAAATGATCTACTAATTTTGAGATAAACTGGATCTCAATTGGTAATTGTTGATTCATAAGGGACAAATAATATTGCAGCTCATTGTGACCTATTAATATTATTCCTTCTCCATTGGAATCATACTGTGGCCTTCCATATATTGATCTGCCAAAAAGGTCTCTATTGTTAGCATGGGCATCTCCAACATGGAGCCTTTTTCAAAGGGATGTTGAGGTGTATGATCCTTATTGGGATAGAGGTGCAACAAGTCTGTGTTAGGGTCCCTGTTTGGTAATGGTGGCTACTTGGCACAATCTAGTGTATTGTAGCATATTAGTAGATCGAGCTACCAATCTCCTCAACCATGTATTGAAGGTGTCAATCTTGAGAGGAGCAAATTGTGGCCATTGATGGAAAGTAGGAGGCTAGGTGCATATGATATGTCCATGTGGCATGAACTAGTGGATTTCAGCAATGTTTGCACTTCGGTGAATAAAACCACTCAACACTTTAGCCATCCACCAATCAGCCGTAATCACTAATCTTTGAGGCAAGTTGATCTACACTTTCAATGTTGATTGATGTTTAAGTCCAAGCATTTTTTGGATCCAAATTGAAGAGTAGCATGGCTATAAATACTCCTAAGCCTATACTCATATGTAACCTACATGCAGCAAGAAAAAAAATCCACACAACCACCATAGGTTTAACTGGCATCTTAATGATATAGTTTAGAGTGTCCTCAAGATATCCAACATGGGCAAGAAGGTCAACAATGTACACATAATGATCAACTGTAGGTGTAATGTGGTGCACGAGCACCATGACACCATCATGAGTCCTAGGAACAAATTTTGAAAGACAATCAAATGTTGATGATACACCATTGTATTATGGTCTCATGGACCATTTCTCATATGTATAGGTCATTATTTAAGTCTTAAGTCCATTTTTGGAGAGGTTTCTAAAAGGTGTCAACATATGGTAAAATTTGCAAAAAATGTAAAAGTTGCATAAAGCAACATTTAGAAGATGAAGAGTCATAAGAGTCTAAAACGATGGGAGGTAGTTAGAAAGTAGTTAGAAGGTGAAAATTCATGTTGTAAATTCCTTTAAAAATTCCATTGTACGTTTGAAACCTTGTGGGTGATTGAATTTTAAAGATTGAATAAAGAACTCTGTTTTTTAAGCATTTTCTACATAATTTTACTGTTTCAGACCCTCGTATGGATTTGTACGGGCTCAAATGCATGGATAAATGTTTTTAAGTGATAGTAGAGTCAATCATCTTCTATATCCATTTTTTTGCATGCAATTTCATTAAGTTTTGCTCTAGATATATTGAATTTACTCTAGGCGGTGAGATTCAGATTTGAAGATCGCAGTAGGGGATAAAAATTCAATAACTCTTAATTTCTCCAATTAAATATCCTAAAAATTGGTGTGAAGATCTGTAAGGACATAATATTAAAGATTATCCAAGTTGCAGGGTAAAGAAATGAGTTTTTATGCCTTTTTTTAGAAAGCCCTAGGCTACTACAGTGTGGTTTTTGCTCTCTTTGAAGACCCTCATGGCTAGGGTTAGAAGAAATCCACTTGGAAACTTATGGCTAATGGTTGGATAAGTATGTGCAGGTATATTTCGATGTTTTTGAGTGATTGGAAGAGTTGGGAGGAGTTGGGAAGGTGTACTTTCAATAACCCACCCTTGGTTACAAGCCATTTTGGTGCAAAATCTGAGTTTTGGTCTTTTGGTGAGTCAAAACCCCCTAATTTTTCTTCAAAACGTGTATTTGGTCTATTAGCAACCTAACTAAAGACTTTTTGTGGTGGTTAGAGGTTTAGGTTAAATTTTGAGGGGTGTTCCTTTGTAAAAGTGGCCTAATTGGCCTAGTTGCTTGAACGGGAAAGTCCTAATTTGAGCACTTCTTTTCAAAACAACATATACTGATTTTTGGATATGTTTTAAAACTCTCAAATGAGTGTCCAAAAAGGTAATCACAGTCTTGAAATGAAGAGTATAATAAAATTTATCTCTAACTGAGTGTAAATGGAGTACTACAAGCATATATGCCAGTTAATGAAGGAAATATAACTAAATTAAGAAGTCTGAGTTCTTGGACCTTGTGAAGAATTTTATTTGGTTGTTTTAACTCATATAAAGATGAGTTAAGCATGGATTTGATTGGTTGTGCCATAAAAACTCAAGTTTGTGTTTTGGTGATCAAAAAGTGCCATTATGGAAGGTTGAAGACAGTCTGTGTATGAAGATATCTTTGGGTAATGTTTTAAGGATGAAGATACCTTATATTTGCCTTTGTCTTCCTTGGGCTGATATTTTTCATCCATAAACTCTTCCCTGTCTTCCTCATCTTCATGGTGTTTCTCTTCTTTTAGTCCAAGTTATTGGCTCAAGCACAAACCACCATGTCCATGATCACTTGGTTCTTTGACACAAGCTCTTGTTGCTTGGTGATGTCATCCTAGGATTCCATCACATAATCCAACGTGAAAATTGTTTTACAAGGCTTTCATTTCTTTTTCTAGCCATCATCAGTACTTTTTGGCTCCATTTGAATATATAAATATTTGATTCATAAGGCTAAAATTCTTCTTTCATGGACCTTTTTAGTGTAATAGAAATTAACACAACCACTTCCAATATACGTAAATATTAAAGTACTATAATATCAATATGATCTATAATTTCTAAAGTTTCTAATTGCTGGAAATTAGATACAAATGGTATCATTCTTCCTACCTGAACTAGACTTCAAAGGATACAAGATTACATGTAGTTTTGTGCCACTAATAATGTGTATAGTTGTTGGGATTAAAGAAATACTTAAAACAACAGAAATCAAATAGAATCCAACAAACACAAAGAACTTTAACTTGGAAACTACACTGTGGGGAAAACCAACTTGAAAGTATTGATCACTTCCCCTCCCTTTGGATTGGGCAATTATAAGGATCATAAATTGGAGTTTGCTTGCAACAAACAACTAATGCTACACTTCCCTCAACTCTTTGTCACCTTGTGTTCCCCAACTTACAAACAACTAAATAATAAATTTGCATTTACTCACTTCCTACACTCTCATATTTACAATGGGAAATGTTTGCTTATTTTACTAAAGGACCACAATCTAGAAGTGGAATAAGCAACTTCTCAGTCATTACTATACTTGTTATAGGACTCAGGCAAAACCACCACTTTGCAACACTGTTGTCCCAATCTCAACTGCTCCTGACACTGCCATAAACAAAACTGCCAGTAGGCAGGGAGAAAATTGCCTTACAATTTTGTCACTAGGGGAGAGGACCCAATACTTGAGCATGTTCCAATAGTTGTTATAGCATTTGTTGATTTAATGCCTACTTTTTTTAACAATATTGGACCAATAGTTGTGACTTTAAAGTTGTTAGTGTTGATGATGACTACCCATAATTGAATGAAATGTATTCCTTAGATCTAAAAAGTAACAAATCATGTGATTCCACATCAGTGCACCAATAAAACATGACTTAGTGCACAACTATCGGTCTCACTTATTTTTTGTCCTTTTTGGACACCTTGAAAAAAAGCATGTTGATGAGGCATCATATTTGATGATGTGGCCTTGAAACCTTAGTTATAAGTAGGGGACTTGTTAGGTAAGCTACTGTAAAAAATTGGGATTGAATGTAGGATTTTGAGAAGCACAAAGTTAGGGTGCTCAACTACTGGGTCCTCTCCCCTATATATAGAAAATCCTATTATTTTTCCAAATCTGATTGAATTCTTAATTGTTTGTTGAGGAGCAATGTTTTACTAATTCTTATGGATCATTGCTTGAGCATCATCTCACTTGTTTCCTTTAGGCAGCTAAAAATATCCAACCATCATGTTCAAGAATCCACAGTGCCTAGCACCTGCTTCTAGTGCATTCTACTCTTTTTTGTGTGAAAGAGTGTGTCACCCATTGCATCTTCAATCAAAGCACTTCACACACAACACATGAAAACTATCCATTCTCCATTACAACAATTGGGGAGTCCATCTGGAGCCACTGCTTGCAGTTGCTACTTAAGCTCAAGCTTCTAAAATATTCCAATGGAAAATTTGGATGGATCTTTACAAAATAACCATCATTAGAGCCATGACATAGAACTAGCTTGCACAATGGATAGCAATGATACTTTCAGGCTTTCAACAATTTGTTGTTAAGGTGCTGACACTCATTATAGTCAATATTATGCATAACTCTAAAATCAACTATTCTGCAAACAAGCCAAGAGTGATTTCTATGTTTTCATGAGACAATATGAAGGAACCATGTTGAAAATGGGCTTAGACAGAGTGATCTCAAATCTCTACCTATTTGGAAAGACTCCAAAATTCAACAACTACTTGAGCCCAAACAATCACAAACTATATCTCAGGGTAATCTTTGTACCAACACCCATTCTTGTGTTCAAATTTAAGGAAATAATGAACAACAAGTTTTCCCTAGTCATGGGAATCAACTAATCTACCAAATTGTAAGTCATCACTGAGCAATGATGACAACACAATAGGTTCAACATGTATAAAAATTCAATGAAATAAAAGGGGCATACAAACTTCCATTATACATGCCCAATTTTAGTTGTTACTCATATTCCTTGACACCAGTTTACCTAGGAAATATAGATTAGAACCTTAATTCAGTAGTCAAAGAGAAACTTGATATCAATCTATTCATAATGGAATTCTTTTAAGTTTACGAAAGGAAAATTCCCAAATATGAGGTCCTAGAGATAAATGCAGATTTACTTGATGATTAACTCAAATGTGTTTGAATGGACTTATATTTAGTTAAAATGAATGGACTAGAGCTTAAAAAGCTAAACATAAAAGGGAAATTTACATAGTCCCTAGCACCTCTTGACATACAAAGTTATACTTTTACATATCCCTCCCTCCATTACTACTGCAACACTGTCACATTCTAAATCACAATAGTTGGAAAATATAGGAACTGCAACCACAATTATCTCCTTCATCAATGTGACAAACAAATCAGACATATTTTGAAAGCATGTAGGTGTCCCAATACACAAATGTGGAAGGACACAACCAAAAGAACCACATATTTTTGAACACACAACAACTAACCAAAACATAGCCCAACTTCTGGCATGCTGTCCTAAACCCACTTCATCCACCTTCTTAAATTTCTTCATCCAACTAGCACATCGGTGGGAATCATTGTGTGGTCTCTCAGAAACAAATATCGGTGGGACAAAAAGCTCAACTCCTCTAATACTTCGATAATACTTAGGCACATAATTCATCGGCGAGAGTAGTAAATTTTGGTGGGACAAAAAGCTCAGTCCCTCTGATACATCGATAAAACTTAGGCACATAATTCATCGATGGGAGAAGTAAATTTCGGTGGGACAAAAAGCTCAATCCCGCCGATACTCCAATAATACAAAAAAAGCTTACAATGTTAGGCTATGTTTCAGAGTGCTTCATTAATGCAAATATTTTGAGAGCATCCTTGCAAAATTCATTTTGTGCATATCCTACAATTATTGCATTCCACGAGATGACATCTCTTTGAGGCATTCCATCAAAGAGTTTGTGTGCCTTGTGTATGTTTCCACATTTTGCATACATGTCTAACAGAGCATTTCCAACCATAATATTTGGCAAAAATCCCCCATCTATTATGATTTGATGGATGTTCATACCCTGCTCCAAAGCTCCCATTTTGGCATGGGCAGGGAGGATGCTGGCATAGGTCATGGAATTTGGCTTCACACCTGCTAATTGAATTTGCTTGAAAGTTTCTAAAGCCTTTTCAACAAATCCATTTTGTGTATATCTCGCAATCATTGTATTCCTTGAGATGGCATCTGTTTCAAGCATTCTATCAAACAGCTCACATGCCTTGTCTATGCTTCCACATTTTGCCTACATGTCTACTAGGGCAGTTGCAACTACAGTATCTGACAAAATTCCTCTATTCTTTATGGTTTGATGAATGTTCATACCTTGTTCTAAATCCCCCATTTTGGCACAGGCAGGAAAGATGCTAGCAAATTAAAGGTTGTGGAATTTGGCTTTATACCTACCAATTACATTTGCTTCAATGTTTCTAAAGCGTTTTCAACAAATCCATTTTGTGCATATCCAACGATAATTGTAGTCCAAGAGATGACATCTCTTCGAGGCATTTTTTCAAAAACTTCACATGCTTTCTCTATGATTCCACATTTTGCATATATGTCAAGCAAAGCATCCAAAAAGTATTTTTTGAGGATTTTTTTAATGTTTTATGGAGTTTGACTTTGACCCACACCCAAGGGAACCCTAAAAGTGACCTCTAAATCACTCTAAACACCTTAACTACCTCATTCTTATTCATTTGTTTTCCAAACAAACATTTTCATTCCAAGAGGCTAAGCTTTCATTTTGCTTGTTGGATTGAAAGCGGACTGTGACACAACTTTCTTTTTTCAAAAATTGTTCTGCATCATTGAATTGAGAATTTATCACACATCTGTAGAGAAACAGAGAAATCCTACAAACTAAAAGTAAAACACATTACACTTTTGTTCTCACTGACTTGATGTACTCTCCAACATCTCTCTTCTCATGTGGAGAGTTAGAACCTGGCCATGCCTTTGCATCATTAGGGAAGTTTTGCTCTTTTTGACAATGTCAAAAGCATGGTTGTATATTAGGAAAAACCTTTCCTTTTAGATTAGCAATGCATGGAAGATTCAAAAGTATCCTTGATATTACAAAAAGATGTGTTTATACACTTCAATTGTGTAGTCACCCTTTGGTTCTTTCAAAGAAAAATCTCCTATGCCATTGTTACATTGCACAAGTAAACTAGATTTTGTATTGTGGAGCTATATTAAGCTACCAACCTCAAGACCAATGTAACAATGATACAAAATAATGTTTGAGATTGCAAGAAGACATCAAAATGGCTAGTGTACTAAACAAATTCTTATGATTTCTGAAGAATGCTACTAACTCTACTTAGTTGGCTTCTTTTTTCAAAATCATACAAATTAAACCCTAGCATCAATAGACTTTGTATATCAAGCTATTGCAATTCAAGTTTCAACGATGAATATTTATCATGCATGTGTTAAATGACATTCAAGTTTATGTTGTTTTGTTGTTTATATGATCTTACGTTATATTCTAATCCTAATTCATGCTTCTAATCTGCTTATATACATATATATGTAATTTTTACATGTTTTTTGTACTAACGAACCCAAAACGAACCGAACCCCCCCCAAAAATTTTTTTAGTCGAACCAGCAAACCAAACCCTTGAATCCGAACCCAAACCAGAACCAGAAACGATAACTTAGCTGAAATTGATTCCATTGACAACTTGTCATAGCTACAACACTTGAATATAATAGAGTGTGGAGGTTTAAATAAGCTCACTGATTCCATTGGCAAGCTGTCACAGCTGCAACACTTGAGCATAGAAGGGTGTAAAAGTTTAAATAACCTCCTTGATTCTATTGGCAACCTGTTGCACTGCAACACTTGATCATAGAAGATTGTAGAGGTTTAAATAACCTTCCTTATTCCACTGGCAACCTGTCACATCTGCAGTACTTGAAAATAGTAAGTTGTAGAGTTTTAAATAACCTCCCTAATTCCATTGTAAACCTATCACAAATGTAGCACTTGAACATAATAGGAAGTTTCAAAGGTTTGAATAACCTCCTTGATTCTATTGACAATCTATTGCAGCTGCAACATTCGAAACTAAAATATTGTCATGGTTTAAATAACCTCCTTGATTCCATTGGCAACCTACCATAGCTGCAACCTTGAACATAGAAGGGTGTGAATGTTTAAATAACCTTCCTGATTCCATTGGCAACCTGTCACAACTGCAACACTTGAACATGGTAGGGTATATAGATTTAAATAACCTCCCTCATTCCATTGGAAACCTGTCATAGTTGTAGCACTTGAACATAGAAATGTGTAAAAGTTTAAATAACCCCCCTGATTCTATTGGAAACCTGTCACAGCTGCAACACTTGAACATAGAAGACTATAGAGGTTTAAATAACCTTCCTAATTCCATTGGCAACCTATCACAGCTGCAACACTTGAACATAGAAGACTGTAGAGGTTTAAATAACCTTCCTGATTCCATTAGCAACCTGTCACATCTGCAACACTTGAAAATAGAAAGTTGCAAAGGTTTAAATAACCTCCCCAATTCCATCGTCAACCTCTCACAGCAGCACTTGAATATAATAGGAAATTTTAAAGGTTTAAATAACCTCCTTGATTCTGTTGACAATCTATCACAACTGCAACACTTAAAAATAAAATATTGTCACAGTTTAAATAACCTCCTTGATTTCATTAGCAACCTATCATAGCTGCAACACAACACTTGAACATAGAAGGGTGTGGACATTTAAATAAGCTTCCTGATTAAATAACCTCCTTGATTCCATTAGCAACCTGTCACAGCTGCAACACTTGAACATAGAAGGGTGTGGATGTTTAAATAATCTCCCTAATTCGTTTGGCAACCTGTCACAGCTGCAACACTTGAACATAGAAGGGTGTGGATGTTTAAATAAGCTCCTTGATTCCATTGGCAACCTGTCACAGCTGCAGCACTTGAACATGGTAGGGTGTATAGATTTAAATAGCCTCCCTGATTCATTGGCAACCTGTCACAGCTGCAACACTTGAACATAGAAGGGTGTAAAAGTTTCAATAACCTCCTTGATTCCATTGAAAATAGAATGTTGTTAACTGAAGCTTGAGAAATTTATTTTAAAGCTTTATGCTCAAAGAGTTAAAAACAATTTCTAAATAGGCAAGCTCAGCACAATGGATTCCACCAACCAGTTTTTCCTATAGGACATGGTATAAATCATCTCTCTATCTCCTTAGTTTTTCTGATTTTGCCAAATTTCCCCATTTGCCCTGTTTTTCCCCATATTTTGCAAAAAATTCCTACTCTTCTTCTTTTATGCTTAAACTTAAGGTTTACTAATATTTTAAGCAATTTGGCCAAATTTTCTATTTTTTTAATGAATAATAATAATATTGTTGGTACCCTTGCCAATTAAATTCCATTCAGGATTTTTGTGACATGGAAAGTCCATGTCTGGCAGATGGCATAAGGAGCTTCGTTGGGAGTTTATGAAGCATGGGCTATCTCAAAGGGTTGTGCATTAAAGACCTCTGGACATCATAATATAGATACAGGTTTTTTTTTAATTTTTATGTGCACTAATCAATCTGTCCTTTGCAATATGTTTTATTTAATTGAATACAATTGGAGATCCCATCCTCTATATTTTTCCCTTGAATATTGTTTTAAGAGTTTTGGATTTTGTATTGAAGTCTATCCTTCGTGGGTTTTGCATTGCCATTATTTTCTCACCAACAAATGGATGGTGCATGAGCCCTGTACTACCTAGTTCGTAGATTTGTTGATTCCAAGAGTTGATTCGTTGGAATGAATTGCCTATGAGTTTAAGTATTTGGAGTTTAGATTAAATATACAGTATAATTTTTCATGCATAATTGTGATAATGCCATGGATATTGTGTCCTTTGATGAATGATGATTATTCTAAGAAAAATCTCTCTTAGTCCCTTAGAGGGTAGCTTTGCCCAAATGTGCTAGAATTTTTAATATTATCCTGTAGGTCATGTTTTACCATACACTAGGCTTTGAGTTTGAGAACTCTCTATTTTCTGCACATCGTAATCTTAATGGCATGAACTTTGAATTGATTATTATTCAAGAAGATTGTGGTTTGAGATTTTGTTATTCGCTTGTAGTTGCAGCATTATGAGGGAATCAAACTACCTCTTTCATTCTTTCACAAGGAGCATGCTTAGCCCCTTGTGATTGAATGGTTATGTCCTTTGGATTTTGCGTAAGTATTCTACAACTGAGCATTTCCATATATTTCGTGCAGTCATCCTGTTAATTTCTTGTTGTACACTTGCTTCTTCTCTATTGCATGATATCTTTTTCAAACCTATTTTGTTGATTTATTTTTTATATAAGCATGTACTTTGCTCTGTCAATTTATTTCCTTGAATTTTTGCAAGTTGTTTTTGTCAAAACCTCACTTTTTCGTATTTTTTGTACCTATCTTGTTCTTGTTCACATTCAGTTAGTTATTTCCCTTGCTCTTATGCATTTTCATTTGCTCTCTTCAGTACAGGGAAGAAGTTCCCAAAGTTATTTCCCAAGCATCATGGATCACACAACAGTGGTTAAAATAGAAGCCCTGAATGCTACATTTGTTGGTGAGAATGCTTAGTTGAACTCAAAACTTCAATAAGAACTGCATATTGAGCATAATACTATTCATAACTGGAATGCTAGAATACTTCATCTATAGAATATAATTGGCAAAGCATCTTGTATTCTTTACTGTGAGCTTCAAATTGCAATGAAATATAGATAGAGGACTGGTTGTGTTTGAATACTTTCTTATATCTCCTCTATAGGTCACTGTTTGAGCTGTTATGTTGCCAACTTCAAAGCTGAACTCAAGCTAATGAGATTGCATCATGTACAATGCTTAAGCCTTAGACCATAGGGCATTACATTTATGCGGCATTGGCATCTCAAACTAAAAGTGTAGATGGAACTCAATTACATGGGAAAACCACGGTAAATGAAATCTGACATCATACAAATGGCAATTTTTTAATAAATTACAGTATATTGAAAAACCTATGTATTTTTAAAAAAAACAAGAAACAAACTGGATTTGACTAGGTGAAATGTATGCCAGTTTGATTTGCCACAAGCAAGGCCCCAAGTGCTGATTAAATGCGATTAATCATATTTTATTGCCATTCTAGTGCTTCTATCGATTAGCTTGGCATTTATAGGTGGTTGTTTATTGCCTTCTATTGTATTTTGAATTTTCCTTTTATCAGCTCTAAAAGCATCCATTTTGCATGTTTTGAAGCCATACAGGTTTAGGATTTCACTATTCAGTGAATATGATAGTGATTTTATATTAAAAGCTAGAGATTGCTATTTTTTAATGTTTGGGCTATGATTAAACTTAATCCATTATATGTGACATAAGTTGCATATTTTGTTTAAAAATGGAACCTAAGACTTTTCAGGAAGTGAAGGGCGTGAGAACTTGTCAAATTTAAGGCCTGGATTTGATATGGCTCAGTTTTATCCATATAATTTGTTAATTTGTTCTAATTTCTTGGTACATAATTGATCTTGATTATCTAAAATATATCCAATAGATTGCATGTTGTTAGCATTAAACTTTTCTCTCCAGGGAAAGTGAGCTTTCAACTGGCACAACTTTAATAATCTAATTGTGACCAACTAATATCCTTCTATTGCTACCTTGTCTTCTCTTGGGGTTTATGTGCCCTATTCCTACTATGAGTCTGCAAAGAAACTTGTGTCTGCCTTATGTTGGCCCATATATTTAAAATAAGTTCATGATTTAGAGTATGACCCCAGAATATCATAAACATTTCAAAACAACCATATACTCCAGCAAGTACATAATTCCATCATATTCCAATTTAGTTCAAGGACTTTGTTTCAAATAAGCTGCACTCCTACTTCTTAATATGATAATTGAGTGAGGGGAATAGAACTCATTTTCTATAAAACTAACATTGTACCATTTTCCAAAATTTTGTTGCTTGCTGACACAAAAAGTAAATACCTGTTCTATGTTGCCATTTTAAGCATTCCTTTTTTATTACATCTAATCTGGTCCTCAGTTTAGTCCATATTCGCAAGACAATGCCATTCCCAACATGATATTTCTCAAATATATTAAATTTTACACTATGGCCAACTTCCAAGTTGGTTTCCCATTGAAAAAAGCCCTCTTGAATATAAAATATTGTCAAGAAAATTGTAATTTATCTTATTTATTTCTGAAAAGATCAATGGCTTACATCTCATGCTTATATTCTTTTTAGTGTACCTATGTAGTTTATAGAATGAAATACTTATGCTTACAATGATTTCATTAGATCCAAAGAGTCCTAGGAAAGGTGTAAGATTGAATATGTCTACAAGCAATGCAGATGGAGATTGCTCACTTTCTATTTTAGTTCAATGTAATGCAAATGGAATTCAGGTAGATAGTATTTTAGGTAGCTTCAATTTTTCCTGTGAAATGAGATTTTACCATGACATTTCTTCTCAACTTCTCAACTCATGAATTAATTATTATGAGATATTTTTCTACAGGCCCCAACATCGATGAGAAAATAAGCGAAATGCAATTATGTGAGTGTGTTAGACTTTGGGAAAAATTATTGTAGTTGGTGTATATATTTTCTTATGTATGTTTTGGTTCATTTTCTATTGTTTATGCGTTGTGATACAACCATTAAAACTGTGCAATTTAAAAAATGCTCAAACCACCATAAAAGCCAAATAATCACTTAGAAGTAGGATAAATGGTAAATGTGTCATTGTCATATGTCAGTTGTCTTATTTAAGCAACTAGCTAACTGATTGAGTGCTAAGATTCAGTTATTTATTTCATAGCATTTTAAAGTATTAAAGAGAGGGAAGGAGGGTGGGTTAGAAAGGGGTGAGCATTTTTCCTTTTTAGAATCAGAGAGCAAAAAATACATAGGCTATAAGAATTCAAAATAGATTAAATTTGTTGAATAATCTTACATTTCAACACATATGCTCATAAAGCCATCTCTTTGTTCTTCCCATACAACCAACCCAACTACCAAAGCTAATAACAACAATACATGACTCACTGACAAATGCCTAATGCCCTACAATGTAATAAATGACATGGCATATCGTAAAGAATGATAGGTAACAGATAACCTATGCTCTAACACACAAACATAAAACACTTTTGGATCTTGAGGATTCAACAAATCCCTTCTTGATCCAAAAGAGAATAACCTATATTAACTGGAGCATCAATAAATTTGTTCAACCTCCCAAACCTGCCACTCTATAACTCAGTTCTTTGTTTCATGCTACTGATGAACTTGTGTTGACACTTGTATGCATCCTTCCTGATGCCTGAAACTTTGCTCCACATTCTGCACTGAGCAAACTTTGTCAATCTTGTACATCCAGTGCCTTCCTAGCATGAGCATATTGTAGCCCATCGAACATGCCTCTACCATCCATACTATCTGCAATGTGAGAAAGATATGACATTGGCCAACCACAATGGCCATTGTGGCAATTCCATTGTACCTATATCAAATCAAACTACTTGACACCGTCATCAATTGTTGAGACCACACAAAATTATCACAATAATTGCCTGACCATACTATCAGTCCTTCACAAATGTTGAAGGGACAAAATAAGAAACCACTCCTAGACTGATCATGAATACCTTTTTTTCCCCTATCAATCATGAGGTGGGAAACAAAACTTCACCACTTTCTAGATGAGCTTTGCATCAAAACTCAAAAACTGGAAACTAAAAACCAAACACAACATTGCTAATGTTGAACACCACACTATTGTGGAACACTAAAATGTTAACAACACACTAAATTGGAACTATAACTACCATATTGAAATACCAAAATAATGATAAAAACAAGAAAAACATCTACTTCAACAAAAACTACCTTTCAAGTAGTATAACCAATCTTTGTGCAAGAAGCTAACTTGAGATGTTAATGGTCCTTCATCCTCCATTTTGACCCCTCTAGATCCTATCTGTCTGCTGCAACTTTAAAAATGCTAATAGAAGAAGTTATGCTTGACATGATAAAAGTTTTCATTTTAAAGGTATCTAGTTCAACTGAAAGTACACCAATAAAAACCTGCTCAATGGATTTAGAATGCCCCCAAATCCCAAATTGACTACACACTATGTTGTATATGGGTAAAAACACTTTATTTCCATAATAATACACAAAAGACAATTTAACAGATTATAAAATTTGTCCACACAAGAATCAAATTTAAGTCTAATTTAAATAAAATTTGTCTAATTATTTACACTTCTTTCAACCAAAGAAGGGATTTTGATTGGTGGGGACTTTTGGGATTGGTTTTGTGATATCTGGAGTTGAAATTTGCAACATTTTTTTGTTATAAGACCATCAAGTGTAGAGTTTCAGATTTTAGCTTCTGCATTGGTGAATTGAGAATTGTTTTTCTGTTTCTGTTTTGGCATTTTGTGTTTATTTGACTTAAAGGTCAAGTGTGTCCCAGGTTTCTGTTGGGATTTTATTCTAATGTTTCTGTAAGTCAGACTGTTGTTTCATTTTTCATCAAGCAAGTCTTCTCCTTTCTTCACACAAGGCCGGTGTTTAAGAAGAGTTTTGAGTAAGAAGTTGACAGCCTTCTCTTGAGGAGCTTCGTATATGATAGTTACCTAGAAGTAGCATGTTTTGAAGAGCCTCATCCTGCAATTAAGAGTGAATGAAGTGTTAAAAAGCAGATATCTCTGCATGGGCTGATGCCAGCACAGTTACTATTTCTGCAGCACAGGGTCCTACTATCATTTTTCTTTTGAATAAAGCTCTGTTTTTCTGGAAAAGAGGATAGGAATTGACGGGCTTGATAAGCTCCTAGCATATTTTTGCTTTAATCTGTGTGTGTTTCCATTCGGTGTTTCTTTTTTAATGTTCACCACATCCTGTTTATTATATTTATGAAAAAACTTAGGTCTTTCAGACTATTTAGTGGAAGCCGTATAAATGTAACATATCATTACAATGTTTGAGGTAGACTTACATTATTAGTTTGGTTTGCATGGTTGCTAGTTATGTTTCATACTCTTAATATGTTATCAACTAAGAGCATGGATTAATTTTGATTAGCGTTATCAAAGATCTCTATTCTATTTTAGCTTTTTGAGCATAGACAACAATTTTGCCATTTGGGCTGGTGGTTTCAAACTGGTTTCTACTGTAGTTAATTAGATTAAACAACACTTGTTTTTATGCTAGGTTTTTAACAATCCTTTTGTTTGCAGGTCCAAGTTATACAACAGATCAATCATGATGGTGAAGTCAACAGAGCCCGGTATATGCCACAAAATCCTTTCATTATTGCTACCAAAACAGTTAGTGCAGAAGTTTATGTGTTTGATTACAGCAAACATCCATCAAAGCCGCCTCAAGATGGTGGTTGTAATCCTGATATTAGATTGAGAGGTCATAATACAGAAGGGTATGGTTTGTCATGGAGCCCTTTTAAGCATGGATATCTATTGAGTGGTTCGGATGATGCACAAATATGTTTGTGGGACATTAACTCACCTGCCAAAAATAAAGTACTTGAGGCTCAACAAATATTTAAGGTGAGCTAGTTTAGTTGCTGCCTTTCATAGTAAATTTGGTTTTGAGTGCATTGCTATTTGGATGTAAGATAAGCTTCAGGCCTTTACATTCCCAGCATTTATTTTGTGTCAATTAAATTTTTTCAGGCCTTTGAAATTTTAATTTGTTTTAGAATTGCAAATTTTCTCACTGTCAAATAATGTTGGCTTAGTGAAGAATGCTTTGTTGACACCATTTCATGATATAATTACAATGTAGGTCCATGATGGTGTAGTTGAAGATGTTGCGTGGCATTTAAGGCACGAGTATCTATTTGGGTCTGTTGGAGATGATCGCAATTTGCTGATATGGGACTTGCGTACATCTGGTGCTAATAAGCCAGCACAATCAGTAGCAGGTCATCAAAATGAGGTAAGTCATATGTGGAATGAAGCTTTCTGAACAATTAATATCTCTGATTCTCCCCAAAATTTGCTTTCCATGCATTGTATTGGAGTTTCAACATGTGCTTGACATTTTTTATCCCATTAGCATGCTTACTTGTTTTTTCCAGATAGCTGTGGGTTCTATTGGGGCTCACTTACTTTTAGTAAAAATGCTATTACAAGCTGCTTTATTTGTTCCTGCTATACATATAGATCAGTACAAGCTATTGCATATAATTCCACACAAAACGATCCAAACTAGACATCTAGCAAAGAAATATAAACAACACAAGACTAATCTGCAAGCATAACATCAGGTTCAACAAAATCTTTCTGATCTCCTTGAATTACCCCCTCTGCAGAAGTGAAACTACTGAATATTTCCAGTTTTCTATTTCTTACATCACTCTTAAGTTTACCACCACCATTGCTACATCACTGCAGAATGCTTTCACACTGGAAAAGTGATGCTTTGTTTCTGCCATTCCCCTTGAAATTCTTCCACCTTTAGCTGCAAGGCTCCCACTTTGTTTTTCAGCTCTGCATTCTCCTCCTGTGTCCAAATTGATGAACAGCTGCTTATTATCCTTGAACGGTGCATGTAAAATTCATCCTCTAACGCTACAGCTCTCACCAAGCCTTCAAATTTTCCTCAAACTTGGCTACCATTGTTGCATTTGAGGTCTCATAGCTTCTTCTCCCAGGATTTGCTTGATGAAGAACAAAGACTGCATCCAAAATATTGAATAACTTGCCCAAACAAGTATCACTGACTTCCTCTGTCTGTGCTACTTTGCCTTTTCTTGACCGCTTTGCAATTCGACCTCCTCACAAATTTTATCAACATGATGAAATGCCAAATGTGATAACTTTGAACCTATTTAAAAGACAAATGGTAAGCTATAAAAGTTTATCCTATTGGCACACAATCTCATTTGTGTTGTGTAAAGATCTTCTCATGCTGAATATTTTTGCTATATTCCCTGAAGTACTCCGTCATCTCATAACATAATAATCTTGCCTTTATACCTTGAATTAATATCATTAAGTCGGTGAACAAATTGATGGTTGCAGGGGTGGTAAAGGTTGGTTAAAACTATGTAGAAGCAAATCTTCTATCTACCATTCTGAGAAAATTGAACTAACTATGGCTGTGGAGGAGAGCTGTTCTATCACTTCATTTGCAAATCTATCTGCAAGTTTATTGCTTTCCTTAAAGCGAACTGAAACTCAGTCTTTTAACATCTGCACTTCTTCTAGAATGTAATTTAACTTCCAATATAACTTGCCGTTTAATATAGCCATGTATAACCACCTGTGAGTCAGTTTCTTCCAAGCACTTGCAACCCAGCCCTTTGGCCATCTGCATACCTTGAATAAAGTTAAATTTTTTATTTCATTATTTGTCTTGTTTCCCAGGTATAAGAAACAACCCTTGACATAGCTAGCCCTTTGATACAACCATTTATAACAACCTGTGAGTCACCTTCTACTTCTAAGCACTTACAACCCAGCCCTTTGGCTGTCTGCATGTTTTCTAATAAAGCTAAAACCTCCACTTCATTATTCGTTTTGTTTCCTGAGAAGAATGAACTGTTCTCCACAAACTTCCCATTCTCATCCCTCAAAACCACTACAACACCTGACAACTCTGGATTTCCCTTAGCTGCTCCATGAAAATTTAGTTTCAAGTTGCCCTCCTTACGTGGTCTCCATTTGCCCTCTTTCAATTTTATTTTTCTCTATTAACCCTTTAATGGGGAATATGCTGCCATCTTATGATGCAACTTTGTTTTTAATGTAATGTGGAATGCACATTGGGTTGAGACATTTTTCTGCATATTCTGATTCCATGGCAGGTCCATTTCTTGTACATTCAATTAGAAGAATCAGTTGTGTTCTCTATAGCATTTACTTTTAATTTTTATATTGAAAAATTCAGTATCATGCCCTATGTATTATTGTGTTCCTTATTAAACTACACTTGTAAGCCCCCATTTTCTGTCCTTTCGCAAACCTCTCTTGATGTGTCTAGGCCTGATGTTGGGTTGGATTTGGGCTAGTATATGTCTTGCAAACTTTTCGAGTTTGTGGACATTTAAAGAATTTACATGTGGATTAGCCGACAATAGTTTGGACATCTGCATCAGTGAATTACATGTGACTTATTTCATATTCAATCTGTTTTGCAGATATTCCTTATATGCATAGGGAAATGTTTCATGTTGTCTAATGCAATGTCACTGGTGAATTTGCTTTTATTTTGACATTAAGAGCATCACACTGGCTTTTGCTTGTCCAAGAAATTCACGTTTGGTACTTAATGCACCATAATCTGAGGTGTCAAGTCTTCGATACATTTTTTAGGTTTCCATTTTTTAAGCAGACCACAATATATTGCTTCTGGCTTATCATGTCTTTGTTTGGATATAAAGTATTTTGTCTCACTTGGAGGCAGACTTATTCTATCAGATGTCAGAGTCTGTTTTTTATTATAATTTTAACTCTACTTGATCCCTTTTCCTTTACATTTTGCAAACAATCATTTTGTTTCTTATTTGATCTGATGTCTCTTTAGATAGCACTTGCTTCACTACTAAAATTCTTGAGATTACTTTCTCAGTAGAGCTAGAACGTACATTCTTTTAGTTGAGTAAAATGTTGTCTCCCATCTAATTTTTGCTAGTAAGAAACTCTTTTCAGAGGATGACATTTACAGTTTGATTGTTGTGTTCACTTATTTGAGAATAATTTTAGACTTTCCGTTGCAATTTGTTCATCTTTGGGTGTCTGAAATAAATCTTTATATATATTTTCCACAAGCTTTGGTCTCTTATCATTCACAACAGATTGCATATTTTGTGCATCAAAATGTGAGAGTTAACAAATAACATGTTCATTGTTATTATTTTATTTTGTTGCAACTCATTGGGTGGGTTGGGTTAGATCATTTTAGTTGCTCTAGCCTCTATCAATAACAGCTATATTTTTCCATATGACTTTTGGGTTCTATACTGGCCTCTCCCGCCCTTGAAATACCTATTACATATACCTAGTTATAAGCATCACTGTACAATAAAAACAATGGATAATAAAACCTTCAAAACAACAACTACAACTGCCACCTTCCATAACCTACTCACCAGCACTCTTTTCTTGCATTGTCTTCCTCCACCACCTCCTCCACTTTTTTGACCTACCAGCCACTCCTGCTTCACGCTGGACCTTACCACCCTGGATTTCCTGGTTGCTTGCTTGCCCAAAGATCCCCTGATTTCCATACAGTTCTTTGGCGGAATTGATGGTGCCGGAATTTCCGGTGAAACAGGAGATAATTGAAGTCGCTTCGCCACATACCGATTTGTTACGTGGCTTATGCAGGATCCAACAGCGCTTTCGCCTTACCAATGGGCAAACTTGATTCACTTCGCGTAACTATAAGTTTGCGCAGCGCCAGCAAAGAGTTCGAAGTTACGGTCAGCGACTAATATTTCAGCGCACCAGGCTATTTCAACGTTGTTGGAATTACGGTTTCATCTTTCCCCAGTCGATTATGGTTCAAAGACTATCCACAAACTAAATCAACCAAAGGCTAATTTCCGGACCAGTCGTATCAAGATGAAAGCATTTCAATTTCAGCTATTGCGCATCTCAAAGGCTTAAAGGCACTTCGCGCAAAGAGTTCGATTTTGTTTGCTTTATCATCTTATTCATAATAGCGGTTTTCCGTTTTGGCTATCTGATACCAGCGCATAAAGGCAACCAGCAAATTCCGGTAATTCAGTTTGCCGACTGGCCCGGATAATGCTGATTACCGATCGCTGGAAATTGGGTCGCTATCGATTACGGGTTGGATTCCGGCTCGATTTATTTCCAGGCTACCGATACCGGTCGTTGAACGGTCCTCTACTCCCACCTACAATGGAATTATTAAGAATCATGCTCTGACTTGGGGAATATAAAATCTTAGGCCAAACATTGAGTGTTCTTAATAATCTTAGCTTCTTGGCATGAATACAAGGGATTTATAAAATTTAAAGAAGTTAGGCCATCTCCTATAATCAGACTAAACTCAGACGTTTCAAAACATCGGTACTCTGCAAAAATAGCACTATAAATCTGTTCAGAATCTACATATATGACTACAAATAGAGGTAATTGGCTCTTGATTTTGCATTAGCCAAATAATCTGTCGCTGTATTTGAATTTCTCCCACAATGCTGAAAGCTAAGTCAAAAGTTTACTTTGTACTCGACACCTCATCTACATAATGATTTAGTTTCAATTTGGACTATTCTGTTTTGAAGGGCACTTATCACTTCCATAAAATCTCCTACAATAGAACTATCAAATTCTGAGAAGCCGCAGCTCCCAAACCAGCTAATAATGCTTCCCACTCGGCTTAATTATTACTTCTAATACCAAAGAAGAAAAATCCACCATATACCATGAACCTTTAGAATTCGTTAAAACAAAACCAACTCTGCCAAAATGGATTGCCTCTAGAGGTCTCATCAAATTCAATTTGCAGAGCTATCTAGAGGGGAATTTTGCTTCTTGTTGGATTCTTGCTTTTCTGCACTATTTCTTATTCTATTAGTACTTCCAGATTTGTTAGCTAGTAGCCCTTGAACAGGGTTTTGCTTGCCATAGAATTATATTGCCATTTGTATCATTATCAAAATTTGATACTTTATTTTCCATTTCTCTTTATGCTTAACTAGTGATATTGACATAATCATGGATGTGATGATTCTTGAATGTTTTATGGACATGAAAATGCTCATAAGCTTGGGACTGTTAACTGCTAGCACTTCACCAATTACATTGCCATAACTAAAATTTTCTCCAAATACCAAACCTGCATGCAAATGATTAGTATCGATATTTGAGGGAGCATTGACAATGCGTGGAAGTTTGGAACTATAATATAAATAATTTGGATAGTGTGTTTTTTTTTTTTTTTTTCGGATCTTTCCTTTTCAGCTTTCTCATTATCTGTGAATTTTAAAGGCACTCTATTGACTAACATTTTAAAACTTGGCGGTGTTTGCTTTCAAGTAGTTGTATTCTTTTGATTTATTCTAATATATTTTGTTTTTATTTATTCAGGTTAACTGTCTTGCTTTCAATCCCTTTAATGAATGGGTATTGGCCACAGGATCTGCAGACAAAACTGTGAAACTTTTTGATTTGAGAAAGATCTCCAATGCTTTACACACCTTTTCGTGTCACAAGTATGCACTTTACATGGAATTTGTTTTATTTCTTTGCTTGTTTGTATAATGTGATTAAACAAAAACATCTAATTAGCTTATGAAAGTTGAAATAATGCCTTGAGTTGCATTTTGTTAGTGGAATGTAAATAGACTTAAAAGGGACAATAGGTAGGAAAAATCAATTTGAGGAACATTCACAGTTGTTATATATGGGAAAATGTATTGAATAATCTCTGCATCCTCTGCTTTTTCTGTTTTTCTTTAATTTTATATTATATTACTAACAAAACTGGTTGTATTTCCATCTTCCAAATCGAGAATTTGGTTTTTGTGCTTTGAACTAGATTGCTTCTTTAATTCTTGCATCAGCTTTCAACAGATTCCTCAGGGCTACATGTTGGATATTTTTGATTAATATGATCCTGCACGTTTCTTGTTACATTCTTAAACAAGATAATGTTCTGAATTGACAATATTGCATAAACTTAGAGCAATGTTTGGAGTGGGTCCTTGCTACTGTTCACCCATGAAAATTTTCATTCCCCTTGTTCATCAAAGACAATCCAATCTGAATATGCTTCTCTATCTAAAAAACTGCATGTTGGAGTCATGTTTGTTAGTTGGGAATTATAACTAAAATATCATCTATCTTATTTAGGATGATAATAACTTCTCGTGTACTTAATGTGGAAGGTATGACATTGGTTTTTTTTGGCATCCTTGGAGTCCTTCCAAAGGCATGCGACTCAATTCAGGAAAGCTTGGCAAGTTAAATAAAAAGGGGATTTGATTTGACACTCAACAAATAATTATACAAACTAACTTTTCATTGATAAACTAACTTTTGTAGAAATTACAATGTAGAATTTTTATTCATGTCCATATTTCTGAGTTGTAGTTAGATTTTTAGCCTGCCAGAAGCAGTTATGCGGGCACTGGGCCTGACATATTTTATGTCATTGCTCCAAAGCAAACTTGCAGCAGAGCCAAGTTGTGAGGTCCTATGTTTCTCACGGTGATTTGCGGTTTTATTAGTAAATTAACTGTTTGAAAATTCATTGCAGATCTTTGATAATTCTTGTGGCTACTACTTGAATTTTACTTCAAATCACAGTGAATTTTACTTGCATTTGTTGTTTGCTTTTGAAACATTACAATGATAGTTGAAACTTGAAAGGAATCAACAATACAGTTCAAAATATGAGGATATTAGCTTGAAAACCCCAGTGTGGCAAAAGCGAGCTTGGTAGTGTCAACTGATCACCACCTCCTTTTCTTGAATGACTGGCAAATAAAAACAATTCCAATCGAGTATAAACCAACATGATACTGCTAATTACTTCCCCTAACTCTTAGCTTCCTGGTACACTTTCTCTGCTACAAAACAATTGATTTCATCCCTCATTCACTCCTATACATGTCTTAGCGTGCTTCCTATCTCTCTCATTTATACTAGTACCCAACATACCCCCAGTTAGCTAGAAACAGTTTGAGACATTGAACTGTTGTAGTTATTGTTGTGTGATGGTATGCAGTGGAGGACTGCTGGTGTAAATTTTGTGGTTAGCATGGTCACACACATGATTACCATTGTCACAAATGTAATCACTGCTGTGACATGCATAGCCTTCAGTTTGCAGGGTAGGACTTCTAGGGTGGTCTTGTCACTGTTCTGACAATTTCTCCTTTTAAGTTTAGATATTGCTGCCTTGCTGGTTATTTCAGTTTGATTTTTTTCAATTCATTTCTTTTGTAGAAGCAATTTGTTCTACAACATCTTAGTTACTCATGAGATGTGTGAAGATATCTCCCACTTTGCCTTTGATAAACTATTTTACTTGCCTGGCATTTGGGTATTCTTTCCAACCTGCTAAGATATTTGTGTTCCTCTTTTGGTTTCTCCATCCTCATGCAATACAATGCCCTCTGGCTCCTCTTGTGCATCTGATTCAAAGTGTTCAATGAAATCTACTTCCTCATCCAACATGGAATGTCTTAAAAGATGTAAGTTTTTCATAAAAAATTGTTCTCACCAACCGACTTTAAGGTGGTGAATGGTTTATATCTCAGCAGCTTAAGCTTTCTTGATTGCCCTTGGCACCTGACTTTGCATACTTATCACCCATCTCAAGAGTCTGCTCTGAATGGCACTGGTTGTGTCTATCTTGTTTTTGGCTTGAGACTTATCTAGCTGTTCTTGCACCTTCTTCTCTACTAACAGAAAAAGTGGTGAGCTGCTCTTCTCCATTTTGCTACAAATGTGTTGTACTGTCAGCAATGTGCTACAATGGCTGCCATTTGCAAATCGGATTCATTTTACCTGCTACAATCTAATGTTAGAGTGGAACACACATGGCACAACACATTTTAATGCTCAAATTACATCTTTTAAATGAATGATTAAATATTTTAGCTGGCTGTACTTGGGTAATCAAACAACAATGGATGTGTATAGAAATGCCTTCAATGAAGGTGGTGTTTATGTCAAACTGTGCATCCATGACATCAGTAGTCTTCTCTGTGAAGTGATATTTATCTTGAGTGTTTTCTTGCCTTGCTAAATATTATGCCCTCTTTCTTCCACCATGAAAGCAGCATTTTGGTTAATGACCATGCTTGACAGCTTACAGCTTATAGACCAATCAATGTGTCCACCTCAACAGTTGCCATATAAAATCAGATTTGGTAAATCTGCTACAAATATGTGTCCGTGCATACAACAAATGCATGCTAAATTCTTTACCATATCATTATATGTGTACCACAATCAATAATTATACATGGGCACACTGCAACCATGCTACTAATGGGTTTCAATTTCATTGTTGCCCAAATCCATGTTGCAACAACTTGGTGATGTTGAAATTAAATGTATAATCTATGCTGCATTCATTGTGATGCCTAATTGTGTTTTGCGCCATTTTGGTGAGAGAATAAACTACTTAAGATTTGCATGGAGAAATGTGAACCAACTTGCTACCACTTTTGTGATGCTTTACCTTCAATACATGCACATTTTCTGTCTTGCTAGAATTGTTTGTCGAGCTACTTGCTTGAAGTGTTTGCTCAAGTTGGAGTTTCTATCATTTTCCTTTCTTGTTATGTATATGTCACAAGAAGTGGCAAGTGATACTATTCATATCAACATGAAAATGTGAGCGGTTAAAAATTAGAAACTCTTGATGCCCTTAGCTGTCTGTGCTTAGGCCTTTCAAATGGACTTGATGGAATGCTTCTCTACTCGGTCATACAATTGGAGAATAGTTCCCTACCCGTTTCTACATTAAAGTGGCACCATAAATCTTTTTTAAGGTTTTTTTGGTGTGCTACACAATATGAATGCCAATCAAAATCTTAAAAGCTTATCTCCAAAAAATCTACCCAAGAATCCAAGAATGACCTTTTACAATTATTCACTTGCAATGGTGATGAAGATACCTCTATGAGCTGCTCTTTTTTAATGTCTTCATTTATCTTCATAGGGTGTTCTTCACCTCTTTCAAATTTCTTAAGCACAAATTACCATATCCATGAATGGTGCTTGTTTGGCCAGGTTTCCTTGTTGGTTAGTCTTGCCTTGTTGTGAATTCAGCATATGCGCCACATTTTATTCACATATTTTCCTCATTCTCAATTCCACTTCTTTGTAGAGTTCTGCAGTTGTTAAGGCTGTGATTTTGCTTCTTGGGCTACCCCTTACAATTTTTGAGTGAAGTTGAGGATGAATTTTCCAACAATTTGCCACCCAATGCCCGCTTACCTTGCAATGACTGACAAAAATTATTAAATTTGCACATACACATCAAGTGGCATCTTATCTGCTTGGAGTGTGAATTGGTCATCCTCTTCTTGTGTGGTTGAAAGGTGTAATCTTCATTCTGCTTCAATGAGCTTGGACTCTTTAGTGGCATTTCTATCACATATCCAATGCATACTATTATAAAAAAAAAATTGCAAGGTATGAGATACTGATATTCATGTGCTACATGCCTCATATCCTTCAATGGAAGCAAACAATGAGGTACTTGTCCTTATGTTTGTTTGCACAAGATTGATGGAGTGGTGTGCTCTACGTTCTCCTTTCGGCTGTATTGGAAGCTGCAATTCTATCTGGAGGCATTACATTAGCCCTTTGAGGTGGCACAATGCTAAGTATTCTCTTCAATAGCAAGCTTCCCCTTCTTAGGATATTCTCTACATTCTTCATGAGATTTCACAAGAAGAATGTTAGTGATGCCTTTACCTTGTCCAAGGGCTGATTTTGTAGAGACAGTGGCTCAGGCTTCTTTACATTTTAAGTTTGCCTTGTATCATATGTTGTGGTGTGAGAGGCAAAATCGAACTCCAAATGAAATCAACTCTTGCCTTCCGATTGAGCTCAACAACAATTTCAATTTGTATCAAAACAAAATAAATGAAATTATAGATGCCAAACTAATACAAACTGTCATTGTTGATGTGTACGGTGGCAGCTGATAGGGATGCTGGTATGTGGTGACTGGTGTAACAGCAAAAATGGCAATTGGAAGCAAGCCTGGAACAGCCACTAGAAATATGTTAAACCCTCCTTAATGCTGGTGCCCAAAGCCAAGGTTTGAAAAATGCTGATCGCTCCACCAAAGATGCATATAAAGTTGTAGGGGCCCTCTAAAAATGCCCTCAAATGGTACAGTATTCTCACAATAATGTAGGCGCTCTAAAGTATGGAATAAATCAGCCACAAAAAAGCGGATAAGCTTTGAAAATGCAGTGATGAAATTCACTTGATGATGTCAAAATATTTACTTGCAAATTCAATCACCAAAATTCTGAAACTTGCATGAAAATACCAAATTCGGCTCATATGTAATCATCAGATGGAATTGCTAATGTTGGAGATGGTGGTGTCTGTCCTCAAAGCTGGTAGGAGAAATCCAAGAGGGGTTTTGTCTTCCAAGATCTACAATCAGCCAAGGGTTCTTATTCTCAGTTGCAAAAATTGAACACAATGCTCAAATTCTATAAAAGTTGAATATCAAAATGAAAACAAGATGATCATCAATGAATCCAAGCGCCTCACTCAAGTAGCTTTCCAAAACGGGTCCATGAATAAAACTTTCCTCTTAAGAGTATTTAAAAATATATTTTTAATATTAGTGTTTTAAAACACGTTTTATTATAGTCATAATAATATTATTAAGTTGTCTCTTAAGTTAGAAATTATTGGGCCTAATATAAAATAATATGATTAAATATTTCCTTTGCTCTATTTTTTAGCCTACGGGAAATGGGAATAGGCTATAGGTTTTCTCCATGTTACTAATTCTAAAAAAGGGACATGGCATTTCCTCTCTCCATGGACGTGGTAAATTCACTGTAATGTTAACTTGTTAAGTGTATATGGATATTAGGCATATCAGACTTGAGTTCTTGTCTATTCTCTAATTTATCATGATGGTATTCCAGTAACTTAGATCTGGCTATCATTTGGAATTGTTTAGTGCTTATTCCAGATTTTAGTTGTAGTTTTATTATGCATTGCTTTTTAAATCTACAGTAATTGAGTTGATATCATCATGATGCTAAGGAGAATTGGGCGTGTTTGTTCTGGAAAATAAAAGTAAAATTATAGCTATGACCTGTTGATCCAAAAAGTTTTCAGACAAATTTTCAATTTGAGTTGGACTGTTGACAGCATGAAGGTGCAGTTTCGTTGCAGGGACAAAAACAGCATTTGGGATGTCTCTAAAATAGAATATTTTTACATATTTGATTTCCTCTTGAAAAATTATGTGCTTTCAAACAATTTCATTTCAAGTTGCTAAGTGAAAGTTATGCCCCTCTGCTAGCTGCAATATACTATATTAGTGACAGTTCTGACTGGAGACAAAGATGTCATTGATGGAATGAGGCACAGAGGATAGTTTTAGCTTTGGTTGAATTTATACCATATAGGACAAAGTAGTAAAGCTGAGACTCTTCCAGAGAATTGAATTGGTTCTTTTACCCTTTGTGGATGGCTGAATTACTCTCTTTCGATTCTTGTGCTTATCCTTGGGCATAAATACACTCACTGGGGTGTGAGATTGGAGATGCTTGAAGTAGACACTTTGGTTATAGGAGAAATGGGGTTTCATTTGAGAGTTGCATTCCAATCTTATTAGCTTTAGGGGCTTTGGCAATTAAAGATAGAAGTCCATGGCCATGTTTCTTGAGATTGTATGCAGCCATTGGAGTTCACTAAATTAGTTGCAAGAAAGAGGGTGCTAG
>VDFB02153574.1:0-11053 GCA_007258455.2 Sequoia sempervirens | reverse complement strand
ACATTATTTCACTATGATTTTATGCACAAATTACACTCTAAAAAATAATCAAAAATTAATGTTGTAATTGACTTAGACTATTTCTTACAATATGCAACCAAACAAGATAATTGAGATTAAAATGACACTAACACTCAAGTATGCACAAATTAATAAAATGATTCTTGTGTGTGTGTGTGACGAGATTATTTCAATCATAATGCCTTCCAACTATCTAGAAGCCCTCTCCCTAATGATATTCTCTTTGTGACATTGAGAGTGTTAGTTATTTCTTGTTGCACTCATGAACACAACAAGAGCATTCACTTTAGTCTCAACAAATCATGACCAGATCTAACTTTCAAGTAACAATTAAGCATATCTTAATTTGACATCTACAACATTTCTCAAAAAAATTGTACATTACATGCATCATATTACAAAAATCATAAGTTTCAAGAAGAAAGTCAACATATAAAACATTTTTGATTGATGAAATGATCTTTATTAGTCAAAATTTTCTTCAAAACATAGATTCACTCCTTTATCAAGCATTTCTTGAAGAAGAAAACTTAATTCTTAGAGGAAGATCAATCAACTTAATTCTTAGAGGAAGATCAATCATTTTAGTGGGAGGCTTAGGTTAGTTGCCTCCTATTAGTGATAAAACGCCATATAATAGTAACAAATGTGGAAAATTATTATTAAAAGAATTTAAAATAATTGCTAATTTGAATAGGTATTTAGAAAGGAAGGTGAAAGTGAGGACACACAAAGGATTTGTCAAATTTTTATAAATATTAGAGATATACATTTGGCAATTAATGAATGGAAATTACTAAAAATTGGAATCGATGTTACATTAGATCCAACAACTAGGGAAGAATTTGACAATAATATTCTATTTTAAACACATAGTAATATACATAACTATAATAAAATAAAATTATATATTCATTAAAATTATTAATAGACCATAAAATGAAAATAAAAAAAGGGAGTATCAATCTATCAAGAAGTCACAATGATGAACTTGATGTTGATAATTTATTAATTGCTAAGGATGCAAGGGTCATGTTAACCTCTAATATATGGATATAATGTGTTCTAAATGGAGCTCTAAGATATATTTAAAATATAATACGCAAACTTGTATTTACCAAAGCTAGAACCGCCAACATATGGTATGGTGGAATTTGAAAATGACTCTAGAATGTCATAAGGAGATGCATCTCAAAATACAATTCCAATTGTACATACATCAACCACCATTATAGTTAGCTTCCAAACACTAATAATAATCAGTCACAAGGATTGAATCTTCCTAAAGAAACAATTAATATAGGACAAAAAGAAAGAGAAAGTTAATATTTGTGGCTATATCACATGCCAAGTCCTTGGATAGACTAAGAAATTCGCCACCATTTTCATATCACCAATGAAAAATGAAAACATGAAAACAACTCTCCAAAGGAAAGTTAAGGAAGAGGGACTCAAATCTTTGGAACAACAATAATGTTACATATTTCATGTATATTGTCATATAATTCTTTTATTGAACACTTACTACTCTAATGCGATGCATATTTTGGTTTTGTATATATATGAAATGTTTCATTAAATGCTTCAATAATGTGTAATGATGCTCAATAAATGTCATTCCAATTGTGTATTTGAATGATTATGATAGGATTCCTTATTTTTTAAACAAAAATATAATGTTATTGAAATACTAAAAATAAATAGATGCTAAATAAACAATGGACCTACAAATCTACTAGCATAAACATATTAAATGGATCTATTTAAAAGATGACAAGAAATGCCAATTCCAATACATCTATCTATCTTAAATAAAAAATTAAATATAGGCTACTTGAGATTGATACCTCAAAGAACCTTTTAGGTAGATGTATTTAAGATATCTATGCTACTCCAAATATTAATTTAGAATTAAATAATGATTATAAACTATTATATAATATTATATGATAAATTGTATTTATTTTCTATATGAAGCTAAAGGGTTCTATTAAGGGGCCCTTTCCCATTTTAAAAGAGGAAAATAAAGGGAATAAAACATAAAATATAAAGACATAGCATATGATTCTTACAATATATTATCCTATTTATAATGAGACCATAGAACCATATGTCTAAAATAAATCTTTCAAATATTCCTTTAAATTTTGAACTTCCAACCTATTACTTCCACCTCCTTCTCCTCCTCCTCCCCCCCCTTTGAAGAAGTAGACAGAATAATAGAAGCAATAATGCAATTAGTAATGAAATCACCTACTCATTCTTTTGTCTAAGATAATATATCTATCCATGTTGTATTTTAAATTTTATATACAATGGGGATTTTAATCCATATTTTATATTTTACTCTAGCATGCTCTTTTTTAGATTGATAAAAATAAAATAGTTTTCTTAATCCAAATTATCCAATCAAAAGTTATCATTTTCTTTAATGGAGTACTATAATTTCTTATATTTATATTTTCCTTGTGGGAGGTAGCACAAACTACATCCACAAATCATTGAGGATAAGAGGGGGCGAATACATATTTCTTGGTGAACACACTTGAGCTATCAAAATTTTGAAAACTTTTTGAAGAAGAAACATATGTTGTCCCAAAATTTACCTTCACCATTGTTGCTAAGATTTCAATTGATACATGAGAAAATTCTCTTTTACCTTGTCATGGGTTTGGATTTCATATATTTCTAGTTGCAAACACTTAAGTTAGGTGGTCCCAACTTTGAAAGAAATTTCTAAATTTGAAGAGGATATTTTCACAATCTAGTGTTTTTTCATATCCACTAACCTACCTACAACCATATCTTGGTCACTTTTAATTTAGCTATGTTAAGTTCTACCTAGATTCTTATAGAGGTGGAGTGTGCTAGATCACTAATTTTAAGATCTAAATCTATAAACATGCATAACATATTTCCTATTCCTTGAAAACAAGGATCTTTCCAATATTTAAAAGGAATATTTGGGAGGCTCAACCATACTTACACTACTATGAAGTATTTTTTCATGGGATTCAAATCAATAAATACAGATTTTATCAATAAGCATGCTTATCCTGATACCAAGGTCCTTTAGAAAATAATGAAAGATTTATCTTCTTTAAAATCACATAATAATACAAAAACCTTTAGACATACATAAAGATTATCTACATTTTTTATGTGCACACTCCATGTGCCCCCCTCATATAAGACCTTACATAAAATTAATATATGAGGTGTCTTTAAGGGCGATAAATTGAGCTCCATTTAGGGCTACTTCTTGAGCATTGTTATTCTATATCCCATCTATATTTTCTCTTGCTTTATTGTACATCTCTAGCCTTGATTTTTCCTTTCTATTAAAGATTAATCCTTCTCCCCTGGTTGGTTCTTTAGATACAGCTTTAACCATCTTAAAGGGAATCACAAGAGCCACCAATCCTTTCAAACCCACCAAAGAAGGACCTAACATAAGTGCGTCACCAATTAATTTTATTTTTTTAATGCTTCATCAAATTTAGAGACTCAATGTTCTTTACCTCCAATACTTGATATAATATAGCAATAACTTCCTTGTGAGGGGGAATCTACATTAAAAAATAAATTCTCCTTTTTACTTCTTCCTACACTAGTAACTTGCTCAAAATTGTTTAGATTATAAAAATATTAATATTAACAATTTATATAGTCATTATACTAAAAATTAATAAGCATTGAAATATATTAAAAATTAAATTAGCAATTAAATCAATATTAATATTAAATTGTATAAATGTTAAAGAATGAATTTTATAAAATTAATTTAAAATTAATAATATAAAAATTATCTTTTAATGTTTATATAATTTAATGTTGATTAACATTAACATAATTTGTTAATATAATTTTTAAAATTTTATAATCTACTATCATTTAATAGTTGCTAATTAAATTTTATTAATATATATATTTTTTTCAGACTGTAGGATTCAGTCAGGTATTTGTCCCCCTATAAACTGCATGCGCATGCTAAACTTTTTTCGTATGACCAGTGACATTGGTACGACACTCTCTTTGATACCACGGGGATGGTGGGGAGACTAGACCTCGTGACCTCTTGCCTGCAACAAAATGCTTTAGCCAATCGAGATAGACCCACCACCCCTAAATTTTATTAATATCATTTATATAATTTTGAATTAATATGGATTAATATTTAAATATGAATTTAAGTATTATTGTAACATTAATATATACTTGTAATTTAATAATTTATTATAACTAATATAGAAATTATTAACTTTAATATTTTTCTAATTTAATAAGTTAAC
The DNA here is from genome assembly GCA_007258455.2 of Sequoia sempervirens. NCBI lineage: Eukaryota > Viridiplantae > Streptophyta > Pinopsida > Cupressales > Cupressaceae > Sequoia > Sequoia sempervirens. Next base: position 6,740 of record VDFB02153574.1, on the reverse strand, counting down.
TAATAGTTATTAATAAATATATTCTAATATGTGGGTGGTTGGGCGAGCAACCCTCCACGTCGACGGAGGGATTTTGCAGGGGTATGACTTGGCTCACATGTGGTTTTATTATTGAGGTCGTCGTTGCTGGTATGAGTGGAGGGAGTGGAATCGACAGATGGCATTCATCTTGGAGTACTCTGTATGCAACGAGTACATGCATTAATGTTAGCTGGTGAATTACTATCATTTCAAGGCTTTCCTTGTGTTAAAGGCTGGAGGTGGAGGACGGATGATCATGCAACGAAAAATTGCCTTGCATCGAAATAATTCTTCGCTCGTGTGATGTGAGTTCGGATTTGTTGTCGTGGGTATTATTTATGGGTGTTGTTGTCGGCAGGTTGGTAGAGTGTGGGTTGTAGTGTTTATGTGGTGTTATCGTTGGTGGCGATTTGGCTGACTGTGTTCAGCTTCTGAAGGCTTCGAAGATGGAAAAGTTTGGTCACTTCAAGTTCATAATTTTTGTTTCTATGGAGGGGTTGGAGTCGTTTGGCACGAACACACCCATTTCTTTGTTGGAAACATAGAGACAAGTAGCTTTCAGAGAAATTACTGACCAACGACTTAAGCGAGTTTTTCTTGACAAAAATCTTTTGGTTTTGGTAGCGGTAAAAATGGTCTTAGGGAAAGGCCATTTAGAGAGGAAGGAGTATGCGAGGAATAATGCTTATATCTCCTCGTGCTTCTTAGCCTTGTTGTTGGATGTTGAGGTTCCCAAGGCGGAGGCTAAGGACTTGCTCATGTGCCTGTTTCGTGAGGTTTTGGTGGGCGGTTTAGAGGAGACGTTAAAGGTGGCAATTGTTGGCAAAGGGATTCCACGACCAGCAGATTTTGGGCTGCTTTGGAAAATGGACGAGGTGGTGAAATTTTTCCCTTTCCTTCTGGATTTGAAAGGGGCAAAGCTTATGAGGCATCAGATGATTTCGGCTATGGCGGTGGAATTTTTGAAAAGGAAGTTAGGGTTGGTGGTGGTGGATGGTTTGGACTAAGTGGTTGATTTTGATACTTTTGCTAAATTGAATGGGTTTCTCTAAGGTTCGACTTTTTTTTGTTGTGGTAATTTTTGCTCTTAGGCTGGAAGTTTAGTTTATGGGCTTACTAGTTATGGCTTGGTCAGCTAAGTTTGGTCAAATTTAGCCTCCTTATCGGGCAGGTCATAGTGGTTTATGCTAGTTTTTTTGGCTACCAGTTGGGTGTTGGCATTTCCTGCTCTAGAAAATGTTTTGTATGGTTCATTTTAATTTTAATATAAATATCAAACTCTTATGTATCAATTTTTTTTTTTCTAATATTATTATATTTTTATTCAATTTTTTAATAATAAATATTTATTATTATTATTATTATTGATCAGTGATCGCTTTTGACTGGAGCTTTGAACTAGTGAGGGCACAATTTAAGGTATTTTGTCCAAGCTGGATTTTTCTGATTTTGATGTTGAGCGCGACGATCGACTGGTGATTAAAAAGCGCGATTGATCGCGACGTTGATCGGTTTCGCGATTATTTTTCCTGATCCTGAGATTTTTCCTCTATCATTGAATGATGCTGATGATGAAGAGTCCACCATTTGCCGAGATTGAGACCTTCTCTCTCGCAACCTTCCTTTACCATCATGCGCCTTTCTCTTGTTGCTTCCTTCACACCTCTGACAACCTTCAACCGTCTATGGGTGATGCATCTAGTTCATCTAGTCACTGTGAGACTTGAACACCTAACCACCGTATCAACATGGTGTTGCAACTGTCATTGCACTGCGGGTTGAACCCCTAAAGATTTATTATTTTTAATATTTTAATATTATTAATTATTATTTAATTTTAGAATACAAATATTTTTTGTGTTTATTTTCATCTTGTGATCATTATTATATTAATATTTGACTATTATTAAAAAAAAATCTAAAATTTATGGGTTAGGTATCTAAGGGCCATAAAATATAGCGTTAAGCACAAGATTCTAGTAATATATGGGTCATTGTATCTAAACAATATTTACTTAGCCTACCATAAATAATAAAAAGAGTAATATGTATTCAAGTAATATATTTCATTATTGAATCTTTGCAAGCTTCATAGTGTTAATAAGCATTGAGGAAAAGGATAAAATATGTAGGTCCCTCCCTAATAGTATTTTAATATTACCTCAAAAACAAGGATCAAAGGGAAAAATTACACACTCCCCCATTTCTAAAGACTAATAAATAGAAGCTTCATCAAAACAAATGCTATTACTAATAAGGGTTTCCTTTGGGATCTTAACTTTTAGTGCCTTAGTTATTTCTACTAATATGTAGTTGATCTTTACTTGGCCATCCTTAAGAATGTAAAGTTCTTTAGGATGAAATTAAAGAAATTATTCACCTATTCAATGATCCTGGATTGATGTCCTCATGAATCAAGGACTCAATAACCATAGATAATATTGATATATAATTCAAGGATTAAGCCACACCAAACACATTATTTATGTTTTATTGATTGGCATAGATCTAGAAGAAGACCTTTCGTAGCTTCTCTAATACTAATGTAAGAATAACCATCCATGTATTTGGAAAGATTCCAAATATGCATAAACTAAAAGTGCTCTACAAGGCTAGGAAATTCCTTCTCTAGATACTCTACAAATTATTAAGTAAAATTAGCTACGTCCAATTTTCTTTCATCTAATTTATTCTTGGCCATTAGCTTAGAGTCCTCATCCCCTCACTTTATCTTTTTTCCTTTTCCTTCATTAGATGTTAATTTCCCATTACACCAACACCAACATGTGAATGCCTCCACAAACCAACCTATGGTTCCTCTTGATTATAGGATCCACCATCAAATGTTATAACAATTCTAATGCATTTGGATTTGGTGTATGAAATGCACAAGATATATTATGGATTTATATGATATATTTAGTTCTTGTAATTTTATATCTATACTAGTCATCATAAACTCTCTAGAAAATTTCATTCACTACCTTACATAGACATATGGAAAACCAACTATAATTCTAGGGACACATGCCAAAAAATAGGCATGTCACCAACAAGTAATATGTACATGCATTGTCATGATTAATAGATATAAAGAGAGGTTATTCTACTTTAATTTGTTACTTCTATTGAACACTTTTGGAGACTGAGAGGGGGGGTGAATTAGTCTTATGAAAAACTTAATCCCTTATGGAACTTAGCTCTATTAGCACAATGTAATCTTCTTTAACTGATCAAGACCTTTATCATAACAGTGATAGATATAACAGTTTGAATCCATAGCAACTTCAACACTTCTCAAACAATGAAATATATAGCAATTCTACTTCTAACTAGATCAACATCAATGATAAAGAAATAGAGCACACACGCATGCACAAGGATAACATCAGATTTACGTAGAAACCCCAATGAGGGAAAAATCATGGTGAGAGTTAACTCACAATATAAACTCACTGCCAAAAATACTTACAAGAAGGATCACTATCTTAGAGCAAGATACAAAAGAGATTGCAAGATTAAAGCCAACACAACTTTGATCAAGATACAAAGGACTTGATGAGATTCACTATCTCAGCAAGATACATAAATTTTATAAGAGATTACAATATTTTTGAACAATTCACTCTACTGACCAAGGCATTAAAGCACAATTGATCTTTCCTTTCACACACTTTAGCACTATATTTATTAGATATTCAATACAACTTGTACACACACTTCACACTTTTACACTACTCTTTTATGTTGCATCTAAAATGACCTTGCATTTATATCTACCACAACACTTCAAAACTTCAATTAGGTCGGCCAAGAAAAATGATAAATAATGAATTCAACTTGCCAGCCACCAAAACCATAATACGGTCCTATAACGAAGATAGAGAGGGAAAAAAAATAGTCTTGGAACTTCTTCCATTGTGATCCAAAATAATTTACATGTAGACGAACATCAACCTAAGTTGGCATCAAGGAAACATGTGCATGAAACTTTGAAGTGCTTAACCAGTGAAACCTAAAACATACTTGCAATTGAATTTACTTGATGACACTAACTCATTTGACTGCAAAATCTGACGAAATTGTCTGACAAAATATGTATAATTTGATGTATCGTCGGGTGCTTGTAAAATTTGATGTGTAATTTTCAATTTTTTGAAAGTTTATCCCCGACGTTCATCAAAATTTCGATGAACCTGGGGTTCGTCGAAATTTTGGCTATCATTTTCGTCGAACTTTTGACAAACATGAAAAATAGAAAAAAATCAAATTGTGGCTGACATAAAGAAAAGTGAGTTCGCACCTGATTTATTGCGACAATGTTTTGCTCTACTTGAGACAATTTGTGGAGAACTAAGGATGATTTTCTTGGGAAAAATTAGAAAAAATTCAAGAAGATATCGCCAGGTTGAGGGTAGTCATTTTCTTTTTGTAGAATTCAGTTGTGAAGTCAGATTTGTAGTTCCAAGTTTGAAAATCATATTTTAAAGCAACATCTCATAGATTTCATTTTTAGAGGTTTAGGGTTTTGAGAATTTCATGTCCAGATTTTGTTGTGTGGAATCACCATAAGATCACAACCAAGGAACAAATTCTTGTGACTGTAATTATGTGATCCATAACTCTATTGGTCATGTGGCACAGTTGTGCTATAACAAATACATGATGCATTCATGTGTGACCCAATTTTAATGTGGCTATGTTGTGATAGAAATGGAGGCACTCATATAATGTAGTTAATTCAGGTTGTATAATGTAGGTGTCAATCATCATTAGGTGCATTCAGGTTGTCTCAAGTTTAACAAAAGTTAGGAAGTAATTATAGCATGATCAAGAGTGATTACCTCTTGCCTAATAAAGAGCCTACAACTCAGTTGATATGCAAGCAGTGTTTTGTTATAATATCAATTATGTAGTGCATTCAAGCACAACCCATGTTTAATGGGCTATTCTAGAGAGTGATCAAGATTTTCTAAACCTTATGAATGTTACTTGACATATATTTGCATAATCTCAAATTCCTTCAGAGGCTTTTTGAAGTATCAATGTATCCTATATATAGGCTTTAGAATGATTTTTAATTAAATAGATAAATAAATGATGTATTTCCTTGTAATTAGATAATGTGGAGATCTCCTAAATATGCTCCAACACACTATCCTCTTTGGAAATGTATTCATTACTCCAGGTACAAGGGTTTTCCATGTGGCATCTTTAATATCTTCATGACCGTGGCTTTTAAATAGATCTCAGTCTTTGCTTTAATCCTTTTCATGGTAACCCTTGAGTTCCATAATCCACCTTCAATCTCTTCTAAGAACGGTGTCTTAAGCTAGATTGCATAGTATGCATATAAAGCAAGTCCTTCATACCAACCATTGTTCCAAACCACCACTCACTGTCTTGCTTAAAATGTTGCCTCCATAAGCACAATAGCATTTTTTAAAATCATGGTTGCCAGTGATTGACCATTAAGGTCACCACTTTTATCATGAAAATACAATGAGATTTTTGTCTTCAAACTCAAGGAATTATGCAAGATAACATTGTGAATTGTTTGTTGTGTACGATTTGATTTTCTTGCACATTTACTGCTTTGCTAACTTCCTTTAAGACTGGGTATTGCACCCTCAGCTGCAATCTCAAATAGCTCACTCACTATCACTAAGATTCCTTTCATGAGCATCCTTCTATAAAATCAAACTATGCCCTATAGACTTCTACTACTACTGTGAGACTTATTGTTTCATGGCATTGAGGTTCTTAAGATCCTTCAACCTTATCGACACTACTTCACAGCCCACAAGGAATTATTCACTATTCTCCCATCTTTGATGAGCCCCCAAAACACCGCTTCAAAACATGCAATCCACTACCTCCATTATACATTAATGGCTAAGAAGAAACATTGAACCTATGATTACCACTGTTACTTCATTTGGATAGTCATTCCCTGATTGCATTTTCCTTGTCTAACACTACCAAAAGCATTTGAAAACCCTTAAGGTCAGCAAGGGGGTAAGGAAACTCACTATTAAAATCTCCACTTTACTATGCAAGGTTTGAGCTTTATTCTCCTTTTGGCTCATTCTCATCCCGAAGCGATGGATCATAGAGTGTGATCTCAACATTGATGTAAAAAATTGCACACAAAATAAAATCCAAAAGTATCGGGAACAATACAATATGGATTGCGGGAAACTTGATATCATTACTTTATTATCTTGTCACTGCTCAGCCTCTTTTTGACTGTCACATCTCAAGTGACTGCCATTCTTCTTACCGTAGATTGCATTTACAAATGTCACTAAGCTACATAGTGTGCTTGTTATTGGCTACAATCTTTAGATTGCAAGATTTTTTTATTACCTACAATGTCTTAATCTTTCTAGTATTGCAACCTCACTAATCCGCTATAGTTATTGTTTATGTTTCTACGGAGGCCTAGGGTTTGTACCCTAATCATGCTCTTACCAATGCTTCTGTTGTTTTTTATTAGGGCTCTCTCAATGTTGAGGGCCCTAGGGATAAGTTCATCATAAGAAGTGACACATTGCATCTTAAACTAAAAGGATAAATCCGTATTGACATTAGCAATGATGATTCTGACTTGTTGCTCCTTAGGAATGGGGTCACTTTGTTCTTACTAGTCAGCTACCTCCATTGTTGTAGGAATTTTGTGATCAAGTTCAATATTCTGATTTTAGGAGTCTTAACAT